>BKCH01001013.1:0-248435 GCA_008635985.1 Ficus erecta
TGGCCGGTTTGATTTTCCCTCTTCTTGTTTTCGGGAATCCTGTTCGTTTTGTTTTCCTTCTCTCTCTTGGGCTTCTGGTTTTCTTTTTTCTTCTCTTAATAAAAATTCTCTTCTCGGAATTCGTTGCTGGGTGTGAAGAACTGTACTTGCGTAGTTGTTTATTATATAAATATATATATATATATATATTTCTCTGTGTGTGTGTGTATATATGTAAATGGGCAGTGAAAGATTTGGTGTTTGGATGAGATTGGAGTAATGGGTTGTGGAAGAAGAAGATCTCAAGGCCTTGTTTGATTGGAATCTGAGTATTCTCTTTGGCCTTTTCTTCAGGTATATATATATACATATATCTATATATATGTTTATCCTTATTACCACGCCTTGCATTTTTTTATTTTTTTGTTGCTTTTTTTCTTTTTCTGTTTTGCAATATTGTTTGGGAGATGAGGGGAGGAAAAAAAAAAAAAAGAGTTGAGTTGGTTCTCTATTTCTTAAACGTTTTTTTTTTTTTAAATAATTGTTTTCCATTTGTTTGGATTCGCATTGTTCATATTTTTAAAAGAAAAAATTTTGGGTAATGAAAATGCCCTCTTCTACTTTACTGTGCTATTCCTGATTTTAGTAACGGATTGGTTTTATAGATCTCGAATTCGAAATGGGTTTTTGTACGAAAGATTCAAACGTTTGATATTTTGTTTCATTTTTTTTTTTTGGGTTGTGTTTGACAGAGATTAAATGGATTGAACGAGAAAAAGAGTAATTTTTCTTAGATGCAATGTTAAAAGCATTAGCATCTGGGCTTCTACTGATTTCGTCTTCTCTTCTCATCTCCGCCGCTTCCTCAACCTCCGACAATGGATTCCCCAGATGCAACTGCGACGACGAGGGAAGCTTCTGGAGCATCGAGAGCATTTTAGAATGCCAACGGGTCAGCGATTTCCTCATCGCCGTGGCTTACTTTTCGATCCCGATCGAGCTTCTCTACTTCGTCAGCTGCTCAAACGTGCCCTTCAAATGGGTCCTCTTCCAGTTCATTTCCTTCATTGTCCTCTGTGGAATGACCCATTTGCTCAATGGCTGGACTTATGTTCAGCACCCTTTCCAGCTGATGTTGGCACTCACCGTCTTCAAAATTCTCACGGCCTTGGTCTCTTGTGCCACTGCCATTACTCTCATTACGCTCATTCCTTTGCTCCTCAAAGTGAAAGTCAGAGAATTCATGTTGAAGAAGAAGGCTTGGGACTTGGGCCGCGAAGTCGGGATGATAATGAAGCAGAAAGAGGCTGCCTTGCACGTTCGGATGCTTACTCACGAGATTCGTAAGTCTCTTGATAGGCACACCATTTTGTACACTACACTGTTTGAATTGTCTGAGACTCTGGGTTTACAGTATTGCTCGGTTTGGATGCCGAACGAGAACAAGACCGAGATGGTTTTAACACATGAATTGAAAGGGAGGAACTATTCCAATCTGTATAGTTTTTCGATTCCTATTACTGACCCTGATGTTGTGAGGATTAAAGGGAGTGAGCTGGTTAACATTCTTGGCCCTGATTCGGCCCTTGTCAACGCCAGGAGTGCGGAGATGGGGGAGCCAGGACCGGTGGCTGCGATTAGGATGCCGATGCTTCGGGTTTGTAATTTCAAAGGGGGCACTCCGGAGCATATCCAGGCTTGCTACTCTATATTGCTTTTGGTTCTCCCCGGTGGGCAGCTGAGGTCTTGGAGCAGCCAGGAGCTTGAGATTGTGAAGGTGGTTGCTGATCAGGTGGCCGTGGCTCTTTCCCATGCCGCAGTTCTTGAGGAGTCCCAATTAATGAGGGAGAAATTGGCGGAGCAGAATCGGGCCTTGCAGACGGCGAAGAGGGATGCCATGTTGGCGAGCCAGGCGAGGAATTCGTTCCAGAGGGTGATGAGTAATGGGATGAGGAGGCCGATGCACTCGATCTTGGGCTTGCTTTCAATTTTGCAGGATGAGAATTTGAGCAACGAGCAAAGGGTTATTGTCGAGGCAATGGTGAGGACGAGCAACGTCCTGTCGACATTGATAGGCGATGTGATGGATACTTCTACAAAAGATAGTGGGAGATTTTTGTTGGAGACGAGGTCTTTCCGTCTACATGCCTTGATAAAGGAAGCAGCTTGTCTTGTGAAATGCTTGTGTTTGTATAAGGGATTTGATTTCGCCGTCGATGTTGAAAAGTCTTTGCCTGATCATGTAATGGGAGACGAGAGAAGGGTTTTTCAAGTGATTCTGCACATGATTGGAAACCTTTTGAATGGCAACAAGGAAGGGGGAATGGTCGTGCTTCGTGTATTCCCGGAGTGCGGCAGTCAGGGAAGGAATGACCAAAGATGGGCGGCTTGGAGGCCAAACTCCTCGGATGGGGATGTATATATCAGATTTGAGATTAGGCTGAGTGAGAGTGGTTCTCAATCAGATGGCGCAATTCCTCCTGTACCGGTTGTCAATCGGAGATACTCTAATGATGGAATTGAGGAGGGCTTGAGCTTCAGTGTCTGCAAAAAACTAGTGCAGGTGGGGTTGATAAACTCTTTCTTTGTTGAATTTTGTGTTCGTGTGAAGGTTAAATACTAATAGATTATGCACACTTGTTCTCATATAGACTGGAGATTGAAGTAGAAAAGCTAGACTATGCATTGAGGTCGTTGTTTAGGTGCATTGTTCATAGGTGAGACAAAGTCGTTCGATTCCTAAACCTTGTTTCGAACTAGCCAGCTTATTTGGTTAAAACAGATGACTAGTTCCAAACAAGGTTAAGGAATCAAATTTAGTAACATTTATGAATTGCATAGCGTTTAGAAGATTGTAATTTTGTGGCTTAAAGATAATGTCATCTCTTTTAAAGTTTCTATTGAAAGGATTATGCTGGACTTTACCAAGTCATCTGCTAAATTGGACCGTCTCCATGACGAGACAATGTTAGACTTTTTATACCTTGGAGTTCCACATTTGGTTTAGGAGTTTTCTTTAATATCTTATTTTGAGCAAAAAAGCACAGTTGAATGTAGATAAGTTAGAATTCTTGTATGGTTTCTTTCATTTGTTGCTTTATTTCTTGTATGATTTCTTTTCGTTTCCTCGAATTTCGATTTCGTTATAATTCTAATGGAATTTGGTTGGCAGATGATGCAAGGGAACTTATGGGTGGCCCCTAGCCCTCACGGATCTGCCCAAAGCATGGGGCTACTTCTTAGGTTTCAGCTGAGACGGTCCATTGCAGTAGCGATCTCCGAACCCGGAAGCTCATCGGAGCATCCACATTCTGATTCTCTTTTCAGAGGGCTGCAAGTTGTAGTAGCCGATGACGACGACATAAACAGGGTAGTCACTAGGAGGCTGCTTGAAAAGCTAGGCTGTACCGTAACTGCTCTTTCTTCTGGGTCCGAATGCCTCACTGCTATAAGTCTACCTGGATCATCGATCCAAATTGTGCTTCTGGACCTTCACATGCCCGAGTTGGATGGTTTTGATGTTTGCAACCAGGATTCGGAAGTTTAGAAGCCGTAGTTGGCCGTTGATCATTGCCATGGCAGCAAGCAACGATGAGGACGTGTGGGAAAAATGTAAGCAGATTGGAATCAACGGGGTAATCCAGAAACCAGTCCTGCTACAAGGGATTGCCAACGAGCTGCGAAGAGTCCTGTCGCAGGTCAACAAAGTGTGAATTGCAATAGAACTTAGCATACAGAACATTGTTGCCTTTCCTTCCTCCCCCCAACAAGAAGCTTCCGAGATCCGACATTGCGATGTTGCATCACAACATTCAAAGTCAGAATGGTATACAATTTAGCTCCTTTTTTTTTTTTTTTTTTTTTACCTTCTATCTTATGTGTTTGAGAACTGTTATAACTTATAATTACTTAGAATAGTTTCAGATTGGATCACAGTAATTAATATTCTCATAGAAAAGACATCCTCCTAATATTTAAAGATTAAATAGAGATGAAAAAGATGGTTGAAACCATTTGGAACTTGGGTGCAAGTGCAAGTCTTTTAGAAACACAATGTAGAGCAATTTCATATAATATTTCAGATAATAGTCTGATTTGTGAGTATCCAAGTTAAAAATTTACAGCGGGACAAGTATAACCGCATCCAATCATCCATAAGACCATTAAAGTAGGTTTAAAGTGTAAAAGTGCAGTTTGTATCATAAGTTTTTAATACTTCATGCCATTGCATTTTATTCTTAAGATATTAGACCAAAAAAGAAGAGGAAAGTTATTTTTGAAAAAATAAATAAATAAAAAAAAGGCACTGTAAAAGTGAGACTTTACCAAAATGAGGGGGCTATACCTATATGTGACAAGTAGACTGACATTATTAGAAATTATTATAGTTTTGACATATGAAGATTCTTCCTTCAATGAACCAAAGCTCTCGAATCTTTGAAGATGTCTCCCACTAGTTGTATCAGCTTTTTTTTTTTTTTTTTTTGGCCCTCAATCACCGGTGAAACACCACTGGATTTCATTGCAGCCTTTCAGTTAAATGATTTTAAAGATGAAGAAAAGGAGGGGTGCAAAAAAAAAAAGAGCTATCAGCTATATATTTCTACAGATATCTGATTAAATATTCAAATTATTCTTTCAATATTGACGGATATATATATATATATATATATTTATTTATGAGGTTCATATTTGCCACTAGTTAAGAAAAATGATTACTGATTTTAGGTCGTCATCGGCATTATTATTTTGTAAAGACTAGAGATAATAAATAAATAAGTATATATGTAACAAAAAATAATAAATAATAGTGGTTTCTTTATTCTTGGGAGCTTGTTTGATATATATATATATATATATATATATATATATGAGCTACAAGTAAAAGGCACCAAATGAAAGATGTTGTGTCTCATGCCGATGATATTGAAGAAGAAAGTTATGGAAGAGAATGGGTCAATTAATAGCTTTGTTGTTGCTGTGGGTGCGTGTGCGTGTGCGTGTGTGTCTATATATATACATATATATATATATATTCGTCTTTAAAAACCATGCATGAATCTGAAGGTACGTACATAGACTCTTTCTTTGTCTTTCAATATCATATGACATATGTGGGCCACGTGGACCGTTTCCTTGTCTATCCCCCAAGTCCCACTTCTAGGTTGGTTTTTAATTATTTCTTTTTTTGAGTCCGAAAAAAAAAAATAGAAAAGAAAAAGGAAAAACAAAAAAAGTGGGGCTAAGGTTGTTTTCTTATGTGGGCAAGTATTATTATAGATATTGAGAAAGGAATTGACTTTGAGATCCTTTGGGGGGAGGGAGAGGAATATTGTGACCAAATTCCTTGCACAAAATTCTTGTTATTTGTCATCCATCACTTTTGGCTTTTGTGGCTATCAATTTCTACTTCTTGTGCGTGTGTGTGTGTGTGTGTCTGTATATTTTTATACACACACACATACAAATATATATATATATATATATTTATATTTCTTGGAAAGTGGTATTGGCGGGTGGTGGCTCAATAAAAATCATTTTGGGGGCTTTGTTCGTCATCTTGTCAAACATTAGATGATGGACTCTTTGGGCATATCACTCTCAATGGATGATACCCACCTCCCCCACTTCATTAGTTTTCCTCCTATTCCCCATGAAGTTTTATGTTGTCTTTTTGACCATCCTATATACTCTCTCTCTCTCTCTCTCTCTCTCTCTCTCTCTCTCTCTCCCTCCTCTCCTCTCAATATTTGATGCTATGAATTTTCTTGATATTCATTATAGAACAAAACCTTTAAAAATTATACTATCTTAAGGGTTAGTTTGGCTCACCCATGCAAACTCAAAATTTTCAACTCAATTTTTGTCTTTTTTTGAAAAAGTTTTTTGTCTTTTCTGAAAAAGTCAACAAAAATTACTATTCAAACTTAAAAATTTCAACTCAATCCAAACACCAAACACCCCCTAAGAATTTCTAATTGGAATTTGATTTTGAAAAGAATAAGCCTATGATAGAATTGGAAAAAAAAAAAAAAAAACCTTGAATTAATTATTTTACTTTTAATGAATTAATTTTGACTGGATCTGATAATTTAGAACAATATATTATCTTAGTATATTCTTTCATATTTTATCTCATAGTTCTTCATTTAAAAAAAAATATATGTCATTTTTAAAATATTTTGTTTAAACAACATATTTGTAATAAACAATTTATTTATGTAACATATTTTTGATAAATTTATCTTGTGAAATAATTTTTATAAATAAATCATTTATCGTAAATTTCTATAGGTGGTGTTTGGAGCTCCTACTCAAATCAAATTTTTCTAAAAAAATTTGTCTTTTCCTCCAAAAGTAAACAAATTTTACTATTCGTATTTTCAAATCTCTTTTAAAATCTCAAACTTTAAAAGTTCACAACTTTCTTATTTAAAATTGAAATAAGATGATTTTTTTTTCTTAAGAATGATGAAATGAATGAAAAAAATCCACATTCTTTTTTTTTTTTTTTTTTTCCAAACAAAAAATAATTTTTTACATTTTTTAATTCCAAACAGCTTAACATTTACTTCATTTTTAACCTGTTATTTACATAAGTATTTTTGAAAACGGTCTATATGTAACAATTTTTCAGAAAAGATTTTGTTGAGTACCCAATATATATGACGTCTAAACGCGTCTCTTTATCTAGTCTCTCCTCTCAGCATTGTTTGTTCCTCTCATTTTTTTTTCCCTCTTTTCTGACGAACTATGAATTGTTCAGCCAAATAAATGACCAATAAATTTAAACAATGTCATGAATATTACATGGTCAAGTCAAACTTGCAATTTCCACCAACATATGTCAAACTACATACATACATACATACATATATATATATATATATGTGTGTGTGTGTGAATACATATACATAAATTTAAATGTGTTAGATCTTAAATATCAACAACAATAACGTGTGTGGTTGGTACGACAGACTAGAGGGTTGGGCACGAAACATGTACACATGTACATAAGTAGTACCTGCTCCAATTTAATAGATATCTCCAACTTCCTTATTTAAAAATAATAATAATAATAAAAAATAATGATAAAAAAAAAAAGTCCACAAGTGGGTGCTGCTGTCTCTCGGAAAGCAACAAGTTGGGGTCAAAATAACTCCCATTTAAGGATGACGATATTCCAATTCCTTATCACAAGTTGTACACATGTTTATTCCCCCAAAAAAAAAAAAAAAAAAAGGAAGAAAAAAAGACAGATAATTAGCTTTATTTAATAATCTATAATTCCTTGTGAGAAAAGTGTTTTATGCCAGGGGCTATGTATCCAAAATAATTAAAGGATAAAGTTTGGACTTTTCGTGGCATTGGATTTCACCAAGTGAATCTAGGAGTCTGTTATTAGTCACCCCTTGAACAATTCCAACTTGGAGTATAATATACGAAACAATATATACACACACATATATATATATATAATGAGTACTGTTTTATGTTATATATTCATTGGATTTTGTACAGCGTATATCTCAAGCATTACATAATATTATTATAAAACTACTGTGAAAACCAACCAAAAAAGAATAATAATAATGTAAACATATATATGCTTTCTTTCTTAGGCTAAATTTGAAGCAGATCCCAATTGCAGTTGTCTTATTTAATTTTATTCTTAATTTTTGAACTTTCCATTAATTGGAAAAGACCACAGTAGAAAATTGGTCTCATTCCCAATACGTTGAGCTTTGTAGCTTAGGTAGCAAGTATCTCAAAAGAAATAAGCTTAATATTTTAGTAATTTGGACTTTGATGTCTAAGTAATTGTTTAATTATTAATAGTTGATAAATTAATAAATAATAAGTTTGAATATATCTACTAACACCATGGCCAAGCTTTGCGGCCTAGCTATAAAAGCTAGGCTATTGGGGGTTGTAAAGGGCATGGTTGGATTATTTTATTATAATTAGTTCGGTGAGTACTCATTTTGTGCACATTTTTTATATGGTTTACGATAATTTACATGCAAATAATGGCATTGATTTGGTATTTACCAACTTTGGACATTACCTTCTTCTTTTTTTTTTTTTTTTTTTTTTTAAGGAAAAAAGTATGCAAAAGAATCACCGTTCGTAATTATCTTTTTTGACATGATTATTGAGAATCATATGCATTAAGAAATGTTTGCAGTAGCCCTTCCAAAGGCTAATTAACATTGGAGGTTTTGTAAATCTTTTTTTTTTTTTTTTTTTTTTTTACCAATAGAATTTAGGTATGTTTTATTCAGGATAAATTACTCGTTTGATCCCTAACTTACACTACTACAAAATGTGGATACCACGACGGTTAAAAACCGTCGTGGTAATATTTTCACGACGGTTTTCTAACCGTTGTGGAATCCAGGGTCGTGGAATCTTTTCAGATTCCACGACGGTTTTTTAACCGTCGTGGAATGGACAAAAATAGGGCCTAAATACGAACATTTAAGAACATATCACGACGGTTCTACGCAAAAAACCGTCGTGGTAAGGTAATCTTCCACGACGGTTTCCTTGAGAAACCGTCGTGGTTAGTTGGCATACCACGACGGTTTCTCAAGGAAACCGTCGTGGTAGGTAAAAACGAAAAAAAAATTGCGAACCTACCACGACGGTTTTCTAAAAACCGTCGTGGTAGGTAAGAAAAAAAAAATTTACGAATTCGTTTCATTTTCCCAAAAATATTTAAATCACAAAATCAACACTTTTTTTTTCCGAAAAATTCTCAAATCCGTGCCTTACCTAACCAATTTAATTCAATCTAAAACACAACCACAATAAACAATCACCGAAAATGTAGGGGACGGATTTTGGCCATTTCGGACGGAATATTCCCAACTCAACAATCTACAAAATCAACATTTTGGATGAAAACTTTTATCAACAACCACAATCAACAAAATCAACATTTTGGACGAAAAATTCCCAAATCCGTGCATTACCCAAGCAATATACATTACAACTTACCGGCTTGTCAAGCGTGGGTACGGGCGGAGTGCGGCGAGAGAGAGAGGGAAAGCCGCGTGAGTTCCTTAGTGGACCCGTAGGAGAATGGAGGAGGCCACGTGAGTGGTAGAGGAGGCCATCATAGAATGGAGCCAAGAGAAAAATTTGAGAGGTGAGATAGAGAGAGGAGGGGTGGTGAGATAGAGCGAGTTTTTGGAGATTTTAAGTAGGGAGGGAGCGGAGAGAAAGAAATAGATCGAGGGATGAAATTGGGTGGCTTTGGGTATGGAGTTAGAGTGTGTATTAGAGAGTGAAAAAGGCTCAGAATGTAATGAGGTGCGAAAGAGGGTATTTTTTGGGTTTTAATACATGCTCCAAAAAATTGAATTTAATTCAAAATTTTTCAAAATTCCCGCCTTAGTACCTACCACGACGGTTTTTGGGAAAACCGTCGTGGTAAAGTCCAAAAATTTAAAAAAAAAATTTGTGAAAAAAGACCCTTCCACGACCGTTTTTCAAAAAACTGTCGTGGAAAATGCGGCAAAAACACGGAGCGGAACAGAGTTTCCGAAAACCGTCGTGTTCGGCTTCCACGACGGTGATTGCAAAAAAAAAAAAAAAAAAAAAAAAAAAAAAAAAAAAATTTTTTTTTTTTTTTTTTTTTTTGCAATCTTCCACGACGGTTATTAGAAATCGTCGTGGAAGCATGCTCTTCCACGACGGTTTTCGGAAACTCTACTCCGCTCCGTGTTTTTGCTGCATTTTCCACGACAGTTTTTTGAAAAACGGTCGTGGAAGCTTTTTTTTTTTATTTTTTTTATTTTTTTTTGCTTTTGCAATCTTCCACGACGGTTTTTTTATAACCGTCGTGGAAGCATGATCTTCCACAACGGTTTTTAATAACCGTCGTAGAAGCTTCGGCTTCCACGACGGTTTTCGGAAACTCTGTTCCGCTCCGTGTTTTTGTCGCATTTTCCACGACGGTTTTTTAAAAAACGGTCGTGAAAGCTCCGTCGTGGAATCCACATTTTGTAGTAGTGTTAGTTTCGATTTGGTCCCAATTTTTTTTTTTTTTTGATTGAAAGGTCCTTAAACTATTTAAAAGGGTGTAATTTGGTCATTTTTACTAACAAATATTAAAAATTAGATGGAATAGATCATGTGTATGACACTTGTAAGTTGAATCATGTATATTTTTTATTAATTATTCTTAAATAATAAATCATGTGTAATTAATGTGACATTTAATGTTAAATTTTCAACATACATTAAACAAAAATGATCATTTTACATCATTTTAAAGAGTTTAAAACCTTTTAATCATTAGAAAAAAGGTTAGAGTCCAAATCATAATTTCGTAAAAATATTACTTACATGAGTCACCTTTACAATTTTAACTAAATAAATGAAAGTATTGAATTACTATTGTAGTGTAATAAATATACATATATTTATATTAAATTTTTGCTTAGCGGAACTTTCTACAATCAGTGTCCATGTTAATTTTGTATGTTAAATCAAATTATTACAATGAAAAAATACGTACAATTGATGATATCTTAATACAGATTTGACGTTTAAAAATAAAGTCCTATTAATAAGATATTTTTTCATAGCTCGCCATAAGATTATCCTTACATAATTTTCAAAGGACCTTAACAAATTTATTTGAATCAAATGCATACATAGAGAAAACCTCAAGTCTTAATTAATATATAGGGACCATGTGCATATCTATTTTTATCTTTAAAAGGATAAATGTACAATTAATAATGTTTTTGTTATTTTTCATAAATTATCACGTAACAGTTCAATCATCATAATGTAAATTTTTATTTTTATTATTTTTATTTTATTTGTTTATTTTATATGTGCATAACATATACTCGTCCAATTAGTACTTTTCAGATGCAAAAGTGAAATTTTTTTGTCTTGGCTTCACAACCAATACATATCAGAGTGAGACATATAAAAGAAATTGTCGAGTTAGACAAACGTTAGCTGAATTATTATTCATAAAGAAGAGTAATTTTCTATAATCTGCCATGTTTGATTTCTCTGCCGTTCCATCGTATTTATTTATCACTTGTCTCCGTCAGAGGGGTCCCAAAAATATCAGAGAAAATATTGAGCAGATTCCATGATGGTTTCATATCAAATTTATGGCTGCGGACCATTAAAAATTGAAGCTCTTCCTAGAATCATTTTGACTTGGAACGCGTTTGCAAAACGACAAGAGGACTTAACTATTAGAAAATAAAAAATAAAAATAATAATATACAAACTTTTCAAAGTATACTTTGTGCATGGCCTTTGTTTTTTTTTTTTTTTAAACATTTTTCTCTCCTGTTTTTAAAAGTTTTCTTCTGGTGCATAAAAGAAAACCTTGTATTTGTTGTTAGAAACAACAACTTTGTTTTTTTTTTTTTTTAAAGAAAATTAAAGAAGCTATAATTGTAAACAATAAATGTCTGATACAATAACAATTTTTATAGATGTAAGAAAATCTTTCAATAGAATTAGTTCATCGTCTGAATTAAGAGTAAGTTCATAAAAACTACCCCTGAACATGACATAGCTTAGCTCCTCGAAAAATATAACAAGGTAAATATATTTAATAATAACACTCCAACCTCATAATAATAAAAGAAAGTGAAATTCTTCATGGTTAATTATATGATTGTTAATGTATTAAATTCAGAATAAACTAATCAAAAGTATATATATATATATTTTTTTTTTGTTATAAAGGAGGAAAAGAATGAAATCAAAGTTAAGTGTTCTCAAATACTAAAAAAAAAAAATAATAATAAATAAATAAGATGAAAATTTTCCGTTAAAAGAAAATACTGTTCTTCGATCTGTCGTTGTTTATCCTTTGTTTATTGTCTTTTTCCCATTTTGTTGTCGTTTTTATTCTAATATCCGTTATTGTCGTTTTTCCATATTTTGTCGTTTTTTTCCTTTGCTCCATAATTGTCGTCATTCTCGTTGCTATCGCTGAGTTTCTTTGTCGTTTTAAGTTTGGTGTCGTTCTCAAGTTCGTCTTCGTCGTTTTGTTCTTGGTTTAGTTCCATGTTTTTATTATTCGTTTGCCAGTTTCATTCTTGAGTTATGTCTTTTCATTCTTTGTTGTCGTTCTCTTTTATTCTGTCGTTTTCTTTTTTATTTTAATTCTCCAATACACGTTGTTGTTTAATGTTGTCGGTTTCTATCCATTGTCGTTCTCCGGTCGCTCGCATAAGTTTTTCTTGTTTTACTGTAATTGTGTTTGACCCCCACTTTGCGGTCGTTTACCTTTATATTTTTCTTCTAAAACGTTTGTCGTTTCCCTTTGGTCGTTTACCTTTATATGTACACTCAACTTTTTTAAATAACAAATTGTAAAACAGCATTATTTACATACAATTCTATATCGATAGCTTGTATCTTCCGCCTTCATTTACCTTTGAATAACATGATACGTTTTTTCCACACGTCAAGAAATTTCTCGATCATTTCTTTGTTCCCAATTCTAATTATGTTATGAAAATAATGATTTTTTTTTTCTAGTGCTGACTAATATTTTGAATAAATGTCCAATTGAAGAGGTTGCTTTCAAATGAGTAATCCGTTCATGAACAAGACCTTTTTTTCTTTTTTCTTTTTTTTCTTTTTTATTAAAAAAAAAAAAGGAGTAAAGAAGAAGACCGTTCTTTGAATCTTAAATAGGAAGAACAAAACCAACATTAGAAATACTCTGGAAATTGTGACCTTTAAAAAAAAAGAAAAAAGTCATGGCTCGTGAAGGAAAAATCTCTAATTAATGGTTAAGTAATATAATTTATCCAATGCAGGTGCCAAGACTTCTCACCCTACAAAACCATACACTATCTCCCACCATATACCTCTATTTACAGGCTGCCGATTGCCCAAGCGGTTTAGGGTTCATTTAATCCCATCCGTAGATCACAATGAGATTTATCTCAACCCTTAATTCTTTTCCTCCGATCTGTATGCATATATTCAGTCTGTCATTTTATAAGTGCATGCTTTAATTCAGACTAGTTCTTCTATCGTTATTTGAGTCGAGTGACATATCGTTCATGTTCTCGTTCTATTTTAATATTCCTCTAAGTACTGCCGTTTTCTACTTTAGGGTTAGGGTTTCATTGCACTCCCTATACACTTAGGAAATTAATCATAAAACTAGTATATTTTAGAATCTGAAACCATATTGTTAGAAAATTATCTAATGATGACGTAAGATTACGCATGTAATTAAATTTTTAATAGGTGTCAACTTAATTAAAATACACTATATAATTAACCATAATATCTGCTATTCTCTATCATTACTACAATAAAAAAAAAAAAAAAAAAAAAACAAACAAACAAATAAACAAAAAGGACAAGCTGATGGTAACTTGTCTGTACCTTTGTTTTCGAAAAAATAGCACATGTTAGGTGGATGTGGAGTAAGAAAGGAGAAAACAAAGGAGGGGAAAGTGCAGCAAACAGATGTCATAGATATAAATGTATGTATAGTGATATATGTATATTCGTTGGATCAGGACAAGAGTGAACAGTTGTGGATTGTGACTTGAAGTTATAGGGAACAGCTCGGTCCATGAATTATTAATTGATGTCTCTGACTCTTTCTTCTAAATTTGAAAAAAAAAATGTCTCTGACATCTTTGAATTCAAATGGGGCTGCAGTATCGGTGTTATAACCAACCTATAAATATTCAGGAAAAAAAACCCTTATATATATTAGGCTTATATTTTATTTTATTTTATCCTTTAAATTATCAAAATTATTTATTATGTCCTCTAATATAAGTAAAATTATTTAAATTATTTATTTATTTTATTTTTGTTTATCTATTTAATGGATTATTAACGTGTCACATCATTTAAGATTAAAAAAATATTTTTTAAAATATAAATCTTAATTATTAAAATAAATCTTAATTTCTAATAAAAAAAAATCAAAAAGTAATTGTCTTTCTCTCTGTCTCTCTCGCTCTCTCCATTGTACATTCCCGAACAAATTGTGCATAAAATTTCCATGCCTAAGGCCTCAAAAGTAGAAAAACATTGTGTATTTGCATATTTACATATATTTATATGTAATTTCAACTTGCTTTCGGCGGACTTTTTTTTTTTTTTTTTTTTTTCACTTGTTTTGTTTTTTCCTCTCAAAAGAATTTCTCAAGATTAATACACAATGTTTTTCTACTTTTAATTTTATAAAAGATTAATATTTTTTATAATTAAAATACATTTATTTAATCTTTTATAGTGTGTCACGTCAGCATTCCGTTAAAGAGACAAAAGAAAGTAGATGGAAGGGGTAATTTGAATGATTTTACATATATCAGGGGACATGATAAATGGTTTTGATAATTCAGTGAACAAAATAAAATAAGGTACATAGTTCAGGGGACGTTAGGAAAATTAATCCTATATATTATTATAGAAAAGGTCTTGTATCCGATACTAGTAGATACATGTATCTTCCTATTTATTTCATATTATTTAGATATTTATATAAAAAAAACAAGTAGTGTTAAAAAAAAATATTACATTAAAAAGACATGATTGTTATAATATGCTACAAAAAAATTCCAATTTGCGTTTTGAAAAGGTGTCGGGATAATAATCCTTAATCTATTTTTGTCAAATATATATATATATATATATATATATATCTCTTCCTCCTGGACGTTGAAAGGATCTGTCCCTCTGAATAGATCTTCAACTTCAGCAACGCGACAATGAGCACATCCCTTCCTTATTGCATTGTTTAAAATTTTTTTTTTTGAAAAGCTACCCTAACATAGTTTTTGATAAACACTAGCCTAACATAGTTGTTTTTGTAGAGATGGAGCAAATTTTGGAAGCTTGTGATCTTTTGGTTTACATACTACAGAGGACATAGTTATTCCGAAAGAGTGATGCTAACGACATGAAGAGCCCTCACTTCCCATATTTGGATGGGGTCGACCCTTTCTATATAGTGGATTTTTTTATTTTAATAAAAAATATCAATAATGTCCTCACGTTCCCTTCCAGTATCATTTCAGAAGTTTATTGGGATCACGAGTGGGATAACAAGAATTCTAACTCTAGGTTTTCAATAGCTAACAGCCGTCAAACTTTAATAGTGGTTGCACATAGTCTTATTGTCAAAAGACTAGGCGTTGCGTATGTCAAGACTTGAACTTAGAAGTTGGTAAAAGAAAATAATTTAAGTAGGATTTTCTTGTCATCATACCACCACCACCTTATATATAGTGGTTTTGGAATTTGCACAACTCTTTCACTTTAATGATTTTAAAAACACAAAATAATAAATTAAGAAGATAATATCTAGGCCTAATAGGTTAGGCGAATAAACCAACTTTTACCCATGTATTTTGTTTAGGGGATGTTTTGTTGACCAGGGAAGACATCTTCATACATAATGAATTAAACCTTAAGAAACAAAGTTTGAAAAAAAAATTGCACATCCTCAATTTGTCTGCTATAAAACATGGGGACTTTGAATTCAGTTTATTTAATGTGGTGACTAAGACCTTCCATCCTATTTTTGTAGAGAATAATAATGTGAACGATTTGGTAAATGTTTTTAGGGTTATTTTCATGAATTATAACTTCATATCTTAATTTGACCCACAATATTTAATTTTAGAAAGTATATTGTTCTGGTCTTTGTGACAATCAGACAGTTACTCAATTTTTTAGTGTTTCATCCAAAAATGAATAAAATTCAACATGAGACATATGAGGCGTTTTATCTATTTATTGAAGGATTTATCTAGAACGATTTCTGAATAAAATTAGATTTAAAATATACGTCGGAGTCAAATTGAGGCTCGATTATATTTGGAGAACTATTATTGAAAGTAACCCATGTTTTAATTTGGTAAAACGATATAGTTCTTTAATTTGGTTGCATCTGGCTGTTTCTAGTCTCAATTAGATATGAAAATAATCAAATGTGGATGCAACTTGGGAAGCATTGATCTTCCCTGTCGGCCGGCATCTTCAAAGTGATAAAAATGTGCTGCCAATTTTTTGTCTTCAAATTATCTATTTCATTATCTTGTGTAATGTGATAGTGAAACTTTTGGACCATTTTAGTACTTGAAATATGATGTAGGTCGATTAATAGCACCTTTGACAATATTAGTGGCATCTTTCATTCTCAAAAGTACAAAGTTCGGAAGCCGATCAAGATACCAATACTTTGAGTGTAGACAAAGATCAGTTATCCTTACATTATATATATATATATATATATATATATATATATATATTATATATATATATATATAACGAAATTCTATGTACCGTTGAGATGCCTTTAAAGAAGATCGAAATTAAGCACAAGAGAAGAAGAGATCCGCTCAATATATAAATACCATAACAATCCAATAAATTAGCAATGTGAGATAAATTCATAATCTAACATCCTCACTCACATCTATCCAAATCCAGCATCGCCTACAATCCCTGTTGAGTAATGTTTCAGTCGCAGCATCAGAGTCTAACCCAAATTGAGTAAAGGCGGCCACTTAAACAGTATGCAAACTTGACATTATTTTAATGAAAATTTAAATTCTTAAAAATGAGTTTTCTAGAGGATTTATGTTTATATATATATATATATGTATATATATAATAGAAGTAGTACTATAGTTTTTGTACCTTCAACATAAGGCTTATAAATTTTCTAGAAAGGAAATATGAATGCTTTTGGGCTATTTGAGACCCATTATATGTTTCAGAAAGAGTGTGTATTCGGCTATATTGGTTTGGGCTATGGAATGCTGAACAGTTTTTCCAGTTTGATGGAAATCAAAATGAAAAAGTCCACATAGAAGTAAGCTCCACATCTCTCTCTCACAATTCAACTCTCTAAATCCGGCAGTATGGGATTTGTTTCTTCTAAGAAACCAATCAAGAAAAATCCCATGTTCCTGTTTCAATTAGGGCCGATAATTTCCGGCACGATACTACAATACGTCTTGAATACTACAAAAAATAAATAGGTTTGGGAAGGGGGATCAATAATTGGGTCATTTTTTGGTTGACACGTGTAATACGAAAATAAAATGGGTTGGTTCTTAACCCGTTTGATAACAAGGGTCATAAACATGTTGAGTTCAAAACTCATATATTAAAGAACTTTAGAAATTTTGTTAGATATTTTTATATGTTTTGTTGTTAACTGTTGTGAAGATAAGAGAAAATTATGTTTTTGTTAGTTATACAATTCACAATTTTATACGCTTGATTTTATTACTTGTAATTAATTAATTGTATATTTAGATTAGTTTTACTAAACATGTTCATGTGTTGTGTCATGTTACCCGTGCATTATACATTTTGTGTTCATGTTTGGGTTCGCGACCCATTTAACAATTGTGTCGTGTCCGTGTTAGACCTAAACAGATCGTGTTGCTTACGTGTCAACCCATATACGTCTCATGGACACAAATGGCCAGCTCTTCAGTGATGAAGGTTGTAACTGTGTTCACAGACAAATGATTGGTGTTCACTGTTCAGAATGAGCCTAAATTAGACGGATTCTTCCCCAATTATTATTGGGCCAAAATCAGTGGGCCTATTGTTTGCCAAACCAACCCCCGGTGGGCCGAAGCAGTCCTTCATTTCAAATTAGCATAAATAACTTACTCGTTTTTTTTTCTTTTTTTTCTAAAGGGGATTATTGTAGTCTTTTAATTTATTTATTTTGAATAAGCTAGATTTACAAAAGTAAAAACATAGAAGATAAATTCAATGCAAAGGTTTCGCGCAATTCTACTCAAAAGAATATTAGATGCAGTTTCACGCGAACAAACGTCGCATAATACATTAATCGGACAAGACTCTCTGCATAGGGATATCCTGCAAGGGGAGGAGTTAAAAACATCCTTACTGCGACACTAATTCATTGGTGGTAAAAACAACACGAACTTGCTCCTTGGTGTGCAGTAACCAAACGAGTCTTTCAAAAAAAATGATATGGATTTTCAAGAGTGTTGGCAAAAAAATCAATTAATGTCAAATGAGGGAACATAAAAAATAAATATTGTTTAGGATAGAACTATCTCATAATTATGAAATGAGTGCTGCAGTTATCAATTTTAAAATATCTTTGGAATTAGACATGAGGTGTGCTCTTAAGTTTTAATATTTCTACTATAAGAACACATAGATATAGAAGATATAAATAAAAGGATAATATATTTATATATATATATATATATATAAATTAACCATTAATATGCACCTACTGGTGACTTAATATATAATAATTTATGATTACAGACATAATTTAATAATAATTTTATATTTAATTTTATCAAAATGTATAGAGTTTAAATCCCCGTCTTTAATTTCATATATATATATATATATATATATTGAATTTTCTAATCATTGGATGTATGACCTTTTTTCTCTTTTGATTTATGTATTGTACAAGCAGTTAATATCTCTCATTTTCTGGACTCTTCATGAATACTTTGCTAAGGGATTTTGGTAGTTGAATCGGTTGACACCATAAAACTGTACGTGACAAAAATTAATTGCAGCTGTGTGCTGTTTATTTATTTATAAATCTTGATTTGTCCTTTATATAGAATAGATCATCACTTAGAAAAAGATTAAATATTCCAAAAAAAAAAAAAAAGACAGCTAAGCATAGTTGACAATGGGAACTTAATTAGATTAATTCCTAAAACCTTGTTGTCTGTCAAAATGCCCAATGTATTTATGATCATGATCCAAAATGCTCCAATACATAATTTATATATATATATTTAAATCAAAGAGTGATTGCAATTATATATATATATATATATCCAGATCTTTACTAGCTTTTTAGTGTTTACTCCAAAAACTGCAGAATCTATAAAGACATACGGGCATTTTGAACCATAAGTAAAAAGGGACGTCTTGATAAAGGATGAAAATATTGGAATCGGTAAAATATTGATTTCTTGGAAATTTAAGATATTCTTTTGATGTTTTCCTACAATTTTGTAATACATTACAATTTCTTGGAAAATTGATTTTTTATATATATTTTTTTTCTCGTCTAATTATATCAGAAGAGATAAAGTTCAAATCTCCCACCTTTTAATTAAAAAGAAAAAGAAAAATAAAGAAGAAAATACAAAATAATTTTATTCGAATTCTCCTATAGCTTCAAACGTCATGACAAGTAAGTAGTGGGGGGGAAATTTTTGAATGTTGACAATTAGGTGGTAGTGGCTCACATTTCAGTTCCATAAAAAGTCTAAAAAGAAATGGTCAATCAAATTCATGAAGGTCTAAAATTGGCAAAAATATTGAAGCATCATCAACTGTCTTATGTATGTATCTCAATTTCAACCAAAACCAGCACGAAAGGTAAAGTTGTGAAGACATTAACAAAAGAGAGAATATATATATATATATATATATAGAGAGAGAGAGAGAGAGAGAGAGAGAGAGAGAGTCAATGTAATGAATAGTGATCAGCATTAACATCTAAATCATAATTATTGGTCCATGTAAAGACAAACATATAGTAACAAACTTTTTCATGAGATAATTTAACTTTAATTTAGCTCGGCACGACAAGACTTTGTTAATTATATTATTAAACAAAATTACATATTAATCTAATATAAACCGCGTGTGAAACCCAAGAAACATATGGCAATTGGGAAATCAACCATTATTATGGGGAATTCACAAGGTTTCTAAACCACCCCATCCACATATTTATAAAATATATATATATATATATATAACAATTATGTATATATATCCACCAAAGCCAATTATTGCCGGCGCTGCCTTTTGGACCTATTATGTGTCCTTTTTTTGCTTGCTTACCAATTCAAATCCAAACAAAAGCTCTCTAGTCGTCTACTAATTATTTATTAATTACTCGTTCACACTTCACACTAATTGCTTTTTAATTGCCCTCGTTGTACATGAAGAAAGAAGGGATTTGGTAGCCATATATAGAGCGACATTTAATTGATGCGATGATAAGTTTGACTTAAAAAAAAAAGAAAAAGAAAAAGAGTTTGTTATTAATTTGACAAAGACGCCACATTGTCTCAAATTATTAAATGAAATTAGGAAGGGAGAACCGTAGAGATCAGGATACTTTTATTTTAATTTCCCAAAAATATATAGTTGCTTGGTATTCACTGAATCAATAGAATTTAAACATTATAAGGTTATGCAAATATTAGCATCACTAGAAGAAAAATCATAACTAAAAATTTTAGTCTACAAATCTAATCAGAATGAATTGGGTCTTGATATGAGAACATGACTCTAACGCTGCACATAAGTTTTGAGTTACTATAACTGAGTTTATATCAAATAAGGTTGACATAATTATTATTCATGTCGTATTTGAATTAATCTGTTTAATCCGATTAATTTTAATTAACACAATTAATGATATTTATCGTTTATAACCCACCCTGCAGCCCCATTACATAGTTATTATATAGATAAAATTTACGTTCTATATTAACAAGTATAGATATGTATAAGCAATTTCACGTTTTTAGAGAAAAGAAAAATTAACCAATAAACTTATTGAAAGTACCATATTCATATTGACTTTATAGTTATGTCAATTATAGATTTAATTTAATAATTTAGATGAGCCAGGGTACATTCCAACTAGCATTATTTTGACAAAATTGCCAAAGAAATCGAATATCAAATGCCATTTCCATTTACGATTAATTAACAGATGGACACATACACAATTCACCAATACAAATTACACTTGCACCTAAAATCCTTTAATTTCTTTAATGTTAAAACTTAGGTAAGAAAAATATTATCCAATCTAAGCACACGCGGCGCACCAGTGGTCTAGTGGTAGAATAGTACCCTGCCACGGTACAGACCCGGGTTCGATTCCCGGCTGGTGCAGTCTTTTTTTCTAATTTCTTGTTTTTTTGTTTTTAGTACACGTGTAAGAATCAGAAAGAGTATGGCGGTCAAGAGAGCCGTTTTTAGACGTCCAAATATGGAAAGCGTAGTGGGACCTACGCATTTTGGGAGGTGATCAGCCTAATTTGTTCTTTTTTTTTTTTTGTCACCCACTCGTTATTACTGGACACATTTCCATTTCTGTCTTGGTTTTCCCGCCTTTGAAAAGTATAGATGGGAATGAGTTGTCCGGGAGTGAGGAGGGAATGAGTTTGAGTAGAAACTATACGTTTAAATTATGCGTTAATTTTTAGAAAGAAATTTTTTTTATTTTATTTTTGAGAATAAGATGATGTTTTGATATATGCAAATTTTTCTTTTTGAAAATAAAAAATTGTTTGAAATAATGCATTATAAAAAGATTTTAAAAAGATTATTATTTGTTTGCTTTCAAAAAAACAATGTACAAAATAAGTTTGAAAATGAGATAATTTATTCTTTTTCAAAAAAGAATAATGAAAAAAGTTAAAACAAACACGTTCTTGTAAAATTTTTCTAATTTCAGAAATTGGATATGTCATCCAAACATATGATGAGAGTATTTTAATACTTTTTGATAAAATGTCATGAATCATAAAACATAAAAAAAATATTATTTAATACATAATTTAAAATAAATCCCTTATTTGCATTATAATATATTTTTTAGTGTAGAGTTAGAGGCACTAACTCTAATATAACTTTTAAGTCTCATCCCACTGGATGATTAGTTATTTTATTATTAATATACATAATATCCTTTTAATTTTGATTGATATGATATTCTTGTAAATATCTATAATAGTTCACACGTCATACAAGTTGGTATTTAAAATTTAAAATTAAAATTGGTATTTTGAAGTACTATTTTATTTCTTAATGTTAAACTTGGTCAAAATAATCTTAGCACAGAAATAATATATATATATATATATATGGGGATTTTTTTTTTCTTGAAATCTTATAGTAAAATTCTTATCTAGATAATCAGTCCACAGAGACGGTAACAAAAAAAAAAAAAAAAAAAAAATAGTCCACAGAGAATATATACGTTAAATTAAAAAAAAGTGATAATATAATTAAAATTGATTGTCGTGTGTGCTTAAAATTGCATCATATCGAAATTATTATTTTTTTTTTCAAGGTTTGTGACAATTTTCTTTCTTCAACTCTTCAAGGCATTGTTTCTCCAAGGATATCACAGTCTCTCTCTCTCTCTCTCTCTATCTTTCTCTCTCGTTTCTTTTACAACTTCTGTTTGTTGGAACCACGTCCATTTCCTTGTCTCTCAGCCGATACTTTGTACTTGTGTATGTTTTAAAAACATGTGCGTGTGCAATAATTAATCCAAAGAAATAACAATCATAATAATTGCTGCAAGGCGACAACAATGAAATAAAGAAACAAAATATAGGGTAAATTTAATAGTTTTTGTGAATTATTTAAAACTTTCTTTCTTTTCTTTTCAATAACAAATCTTTTAAAAATGAGCTCTTCTAGTTAGAATATGGCCCCATTAATTAGTCTTGATGGTAATGCTTTACATAATGTATTGTGATTCAATTCTTGATAAGACATTGTTCTCGTGATGCAAATTAGGAAATCTGTCTCACTATTTTTTTTTTTTTTTTGGATTTCACAATTTAAATATTGTAGGGAAAACATTTGCTATGAGTAGTTTATTATGTGTTTAATTAAGTTTGTCCGAATAAATAATACAAAAACGACATTAATCTTATATATGGATATGTATATAATTAAAATTTGAAGGGAACAACTTCTAAAAGGAAGATAAAGCTAAGTGCTTTTGGTTCATTGATTGTTGGATTGTACTGTCGAAACATTCTTGACATATATGAGTTACAATCAATGTATCAAGTAAACTTTGTCCTTAACGATAGTTTAAAATTAATTTGAGAAATATGACATCACATAAGTTCACATCATTGGTTGATTTTACAATAGTACTTCGCTCTTAAAGCTATATATTAGAATCATCATCCTTTTTGGCCGAAATTTGCCTCTAAATGACATACAAAAAAGTTTTAATATAGGAAAAATAACTGATTCCATCTTTAATCACATCAACAGTAATTCCTGTCTCCATTTATTTTTTTTAAAAATGTTAAAAATGATTTTTTCCCTATGGATCTTGAAGCACTAAAGAGTGAATACTATACAAGAACTAAGTCCAGATGATAAGATGCATGCCAGCTATATAGGAACTAGATGATTTTGACAACAAAACTAGGGTTTCACATTCTCAACAATATGTTCATGATTAAGACCATTTTTTCAATGAACCTATTCCCTTTTATTGTGAAGTTTTCTTTCATTCTCAAGGGGGAAAAAAAAAGGAGTGTAATAGAATGGATTAGTTCTTTGAAAAAAAAATTAGGTTAAAATACTGTTCGTTGGATTGAAGAAGGCTGATGTGTACTCCACGACAAGGGCATAACACGACTGAATTTTTGAATCAGACCAACGTGTTCCTTTTTATTTCACTTTGGATGGTGTTTGCTGCTGCCCCACCATCCAAACCTACTAATCAAAACTTTCACTGACTTTTGCATAAGCGTTCCCTAAATGGGACGGTCTACACTAATTAGTGTATAGTTAGTGGATTCTTTTTATATTGAAAAAAAAAGAAAAAAAAAGAAAGAAAAGCAAAGAAAAATAAAATTATTGTAGAGATGTGATCAAATTGGCTTCTCTCAATGTCTCAAAGATAGACACGTTGGTCCAATTCTAGGTGGAGATATGCCTAGACTTGGAAATGGCACAAGGAAGAAAAGGGAAATATATATATATATATTTTATCTACCTACATAAACATGCATGCATGCATGCATACATACATACATATATATATATATATGTTTTTGTCTTAGATGAGGAGATTATTAAATATTAAATTAAGATGGGACTCGTAATAATTGATTCAAAGTTGTCCATCGGTATTGCAACTTTAGCATTGGAATGTAGTATGCAAGTTGATAACAATTTTTTTAATTAATTAATTAAGACTTTTTAACCATGACACGTGAATCCATGTGAAGAGGGTCCTTCTTGTTGCTATACCCTCTAGGACACTTTAATTGTTGGTAAGAACGTCCTTTAAAAAAGCTATAAAAATTACTATTAAAATATCAAAGTTTCCCCTCTTAACTTTAATTAACTTTACAAATCATGGCTGTCACTCGCAGAAAAATTTTGACCGAGAGTTTCACTGCTACTTTAATTCATCAGTGCCTGTGGATTGATCTTTCAATATTTTGGAGATATGTATGTATGTTTGTATGTATGTATGTATGTATGTATGCATGCATGTATGTACAGATACATATTGTTAGTTTTATGATAATTTATAAAATTTATGTTCAGTGAACATCTTGATCGTGTAATATTACTTATTAAAATCCTAATTATTTGAAAAATTTATAAGACATCACTAATAAAAGAACGTCAGTTCAAACTTCATGTCATCCCCCCTGGAAGGTGTAGAGGAAGACTTTCCCGAGAATTTAATATTGTTTGTATGAAAACATGTGAATAATGATTGGGATGTCAAATGACCATTGTCGTTTAATGATCGAACGACATACATATATATACATACATACATATATATATATATATATGCACCAGTTGCTTAATAAATATTCTTCTTCAGCATTATAAAAGAAAAGATGTGAAGTGAGGTTATATATAAAATTATAACCAAGTGTGAAAATCTAGCATATTATATAACTAGCTAATGAAAGACGTTATATATAATGTATGCAAAGTTTCAGATGAAGAGGACAAATTTTTTGGGGACAAGAAAAAGGAATCAGTGCAGTTCTTGAATTGAATTCTGTACTCTTTAATTAAAGAAATAAATATACTCTCAGATTTTGAATTAAGTTCTTTTTTAAATCCCTATTCTCTTACGTACCTGTTGAATTAGTAATTTTCAGGACATTGTCAAGAGTAATTAATAATAACAGTCTCTCACTTATCAACATTACTTCGGTACAAAATTGATAATCATCACTTCTAATTCTATTCATTAAATATTTTGTTAAGAATCAAGAAATTTTTAGAAACTGGATTTGAGTTAGTGTGTGTGTGTGTGTGTGTTTGTGTGTGTATAAATATCAGAAATACAAATTGTAAATATAGTACCATAGACATATAACACACAAGCAGATGCAGAAGCCTAAGAAATTAAGGTCTTTCAATACTTGCTCAACCGTTTGTCAATTATTATTCTTTCATAATTCTAATTTTGTATAACATTGAGCCCTTGGCCCAAAAAAAAAAAAAAACAAAACAAAAACAAAAAAAATAGTAGAGAAATCAAATTTCAGCTCGAAGCCTGTCACAAATATCCAAATTACAAACAACATCAAGTCAATTTAACCTTTATTTATATGTGTATACTTTTTTAATTAAAAAATGAGAATAAAAAAGCTGAGATCTTTTCACAACTTCCATATATACATATATAATTAAAATATATATTGGTGTGCATATATATATATATATATATATATATATCTTTGAGATGATGAAAAGCGAAAGCAGTTAGTATCGCCATATTGAATATTAAAATAGATCATGTGCTTTCCCTTTTTTTAACGAAATATTGAATGAGCTACAAGACCAAGTTAATTAATAATAAAAAAGAAATATTCTGTGTTACTCCTTAACTAGTTAAATTCTTATATATGTATACTTATGAGCATGGACTCTAACAGTTATCAACTAAAAAGTAGTAAACCACTTCATAGCCTATACAAATCTTCCAATATCAAAATGGGATAGAGAAGGGAAAAAAAGTGACTTTAAACTCATTATCTATAAACAAGTATGTTACAAAAGCTGGATTAATTAAAATTACTTTTTACTTTAAAGGGCTTCATTTGAGATTGGAAGTAAAAACAAGCAGCAATTATAAATTAACTAATTCTCATTTCCAAATTATATAGATACACAGAAACAGTAAATATATACAAAATATATATATATATTTATATATAAATGATATATTTGGTCATAGAGCCTATATATTCTCATTTGAGGCTTCTTTATAAGGGACTGAAGTTCTGGTTGTTTCTGCTTATCAATCCCGACAAATTAATTAAATAGTCTGTGTATATGGTTGTTCTGGTGTGTGTGTGTGTGTATATATATATAAAGACGAATATGACCAAGATATATATAACATATATTTATTTGTATATTTTAAAGAGCGATATTAAAAAGAAACAGTTGAACTCCATATATTATAATAAAATGTAGATCACATGGTATGAGATTTATAAATAGGACTCATTATTAGTTATGGTGTTTAATATTATTAATGTCTTAAAGCATTTTTCATATTTAAATAAACTATATAGAAGGAATGAAAAGTAAAATACCATATTCGGACACAAAGATAATCAGCCACCCTAGTTAGGATGTTCTTTATCACTTTAATGCTAGTTGATCCTTCATTTCATTCGATAAATAATAATAATAATTAGTAGTAGTAGTAAATTTTTTATGCAATTTAAATCTCCTTTATCTTTTCATAGGCCTACCGACCAAAACGTTAATCAGTGAATTACTTTATAATTTCAATCTCTTTTATCTTTTCATAGGCCTACTGACCAAAACGTGAATCAGTGAATTACTTTATAATTTTCGTGCTTGTTCATCTCAGAAACTAATTGTGTTTGACTGAGTTAATTAACCAATTAATTATCCTTGTATTGATTATTAAAGAAATATTTCTCACAGAAAAATAAAGTCAACTTGCTGACAAGGATTGGCTGATACACGAATATTTTAGATAAAAATTTGATACTCAGAATCTTTTTGACTAATGTGTAAACCGTTTAAATACTAAATATTAATGTGTGTAAACTCATTGAGTTTTTCCTTTAAATTATGTAAGAGCATTGATTGCTTGATGTTAATTCATGGCTATTCTAATATCGACCCCTTTTTGCTTTCCATTATATGTATTTTTATTTATATTTTTGATTTTCAAAATCTTTTTGAATGAGTATATATCGTTTAAAAACCTTATTAATATTGTGTTGTCTCACGATTTTTTTCCTAATTTAGATGTATGTAAGAGCTAGCTTTGATTTACTTGGTGTTAATGTCCACCACTATTCCAATTTGTACTCCAGCAAGATTTTGGCTAAAAGGTTTTTCATGAGGGATATTTAGAGACTTACTAACAAGTTCACACTTTTGTTGATGAGATCAACCATTCTGGTTACTTTTCTAGATCTGTGCGAGATGGTGTTGCAATGCAGTTTCCTTTTGAATAGTGGCAGTGATACCAATTATAATGTCAACCTTAAGCTTGCGTTTGGTTCGACGGTTGGAGATGAAATTTTTAAGTTGGAGTTGGTTGATTTTTCAAAAACTAGTTATAATTTTTATTGACTCTCAAAAAAAGGTAAAAACTGATATGAAAAAAATACTAGTTTGATAGAGTTTAGTTGAAATGCCAAATGAATCATAAAACTAATTCACATGATAGTTAGTTGTTATTTTTATTAATGGATATACTCAGTTGATGTAGCAATCCTTAAAGTATCTACAAATATATAAATTACAACTCATGTATCATATAAGTTGGTGTTCAAAAATTGATATTAAAATTGGTCTTCTTAGTATTTTTCATCAAAAGAAATATATGTTTGACAAGCAAATAATGAAATAGATGTTTAGCACAAGAAACTATGTGCCAACAAGAAAATTAATATTCTCAAATACTGATATATGTATATCATAAAATTGTTTGGGAACATTATTGATGTTAAATCCCACTATTAATCTAAGGTAGATTCCATCAATAGATATGTATCGATTATTTTTATTAATGGGTAATGCTCAACACCATCGGTATCCCTTACAATTAGTTATCAATAAATTATCTTTTTTTTTTGCGAGAATTGTCTTCAGATTTTTTTAGGTCGAAAATAAATTATATACATATCAATAGTGTATCTAAATCGTCATTTATATATATATTCAAAGAAAAAAAATTATATAAAATGTTACCTGTTTTTGAGTGCGTGCGCGTGTTTATGTAAGTTGTGTAGGTCCTTATACAAAAGGGAAGGAATATACTACTAATATGTGTGTGTGTGTGTGTGTGTATACGTGTTTTTATATATAGCTGCAATTCTCTTCGTATAAAAAATATGTATCTTAAAGTAGATTCATTTGTTTTTTCCGGCCAGTAAAATCATTGAATATGTATACATGAATTCAATGATTTTTATGGAAACAAATCATAATCATATTTTTCAAAATAAAAAACATAATCATATTTTTCAAAAAATATATATATATATATATATATCAGAATCGAGTTTAGTCACATTTTTAATTTCCCCACGCTTTTACGGTTGGCAATATAATATAGATTACATAAAGCAATCGAATACAAATATATATATGTTATATTATTCGTACCATTATTTTTCTCCTTTTAATATTGTTGCAGTGAATCAAGATTTCATGTCTAATTTTGATAATTTAAATAGGCGTCAAACTGATCCCATCATGTTAAATCATTGACTAAATTAATTCAAATGTTAATGCACAAAAAAAATTCAGTTAAATATTTTGTATCATTTTCAAATGACGTGATATAATATAATTAGTTGGATATAAATTGGAACATCAGAAATTAAACTGAGTCCTATCGCTATGCAATACACTCCACTTGAGTAATTAAGAAAGTTAACAATATAAGAGAAACAAGCTGTCAAAAATACCATATTTGATGAAGTCATATAGAATTGCCCTCTTTTCTCCGCAATTATGTTACTTGTTTTTAGATTAAAATTGGTCACTGCTGTGTTAAGAAAATGTGACGTATGTCTACTATTAATTGGATGTTAATTAATTGATTTATATTTTACATAATAGCTTCTCAAGACTCAAAAGGCCAGATTTTAGTTCCTCAGATTTTCTTGGATTTGCTTCAATATAGTTGCAAATGTTTACGTGTCATTTTGACCAAAACACTCTTACCATAGCTTATCATTTCCTTTTCATAATAACCCCAAAAAAAAAAAAAAAAAAAATTTGGGTATCTTCACTCTAGGCACTCATTCTGGAAAAACAACAGAAGTAACAATAATAATTTAATAAAATAATAATAGTTTAATGGTATTCGTCTTTTTTGTCGAATAAACTAATCCAGAATTAAAGTACTCAAAACAGAAAATTAAAAAAAAAAAAAAAAAAGAAGATACTAACATATGCAAAGTTATAATTTTTTTAATGCAAAGTTGTAATTAACTCAGTTGTTAAAACCTAAAACCTTTTTGAAAAATATCATTTCATCTCTCAACCTACCATGTGTGCGTGTCTATATATATATATATATCCCAAGTCTAATCCATCATATCATATGAGAAATTACCTACCTCATATCTATCAAATAATATATGAAGAGTTCCCCACCAAGAAAATTTGGAAAAGCAAAACGTTAATAGAAGTAACACTAAATATTGATCATACAATTAAAGTAAACTAATTTGAGGCCAAGAATTGAACACATAAACATATTGCTAGCCATCAATCTCTCTTTTTATTCCAAATTTTATAAAAAGGAAAGCAACGAAGAGTAGTACAACTAGGGGATACAAAAGAAGCTCTCTCTCTGTAATTTACATTACAATATGATCATATTATCATCTTCTACATAGCTAATTTCATCAACACTAATTTGTTGCCTTTTATTACCTTAATTCACCTTTCAATTTTTTCAAACATTTTAGTAAGGTGGTCTTGCATGAGTCCAACCATAGGGCTCATGTCCGAGTTGATGATGGCCTCCATTGGGGACAAGACTCGGCTGCAGATTGTAGGCCGGCATCGCCGTTGGATCCGGCATCCCCGGCTGGTGCAATTGTCCGCCGTGACCGCCTCCGATCTCATTCGGAGACCCTCCCGAGCCACCGCCGCCTCCGCCTTGTCCGGCGCCTTCGTCGTCGTCCTCCAGAGGCAACCTCTCGTAGGTAGCGTTGGCGAAGGTGGCGGCGATGACCATGACCGGCCCGGCCGCGACTAGCGACCCGACGACGCTCCCCCCCACGACCTGGCCCTGGCCCCCGGCCAGGTAGACGGTGAGTCCGGTCGAGCCGGGCGGGGCCGGGCCGGGCAGGAACGCGCCGGTCAGGGAGAGGATCTCGAACCGGCCGTGGAGCGCCACGACCGCGCCGGGCGCGGACGGCTGGCGCAGCGTGACGTTGGCTACCGAGCCGCTTCCGCTGAGCACGCAGACGCCACGCTGGCGCCGGCGCGCGAACTGCGCCACGCTCTCCGCCACGTCGGCGGCCGCCGGCCACCTCCATGACGTGGCTACGAAGCGCGTTGGGACTGTCGCGGGTGACGAATATCGGCGGCTTCGGCTTATTCTTCGACCCCGGTGGACGGCCTCTCGGTCTCCGGTTGCCAGTCTCCACCGCTCCTTCCTTAGGCTCGTCGACTTGGTCCCTGTCGTCATCTTCATCGCCGCCGCCGCCCCCATGGCCACCGCTCCCGCCGCTGTTCTCGTTGAGGGAGAGATTGTGGCAGTCCGATCGCTTGCCGGAGAGTAGGGGCGAGGAGTTGGCTGCCAGGTCCATGACCGGCAGCCCCACCTGATTGGTCCACCACGGATTAGCCAGAGTAACAATCTTCAAACTTGCTAGCTCTTGCTAACTTGGAAAATTTTCTCAAAAGAAAAGGAATTTAACTAGAGAAACCGAAGATTAATTCTCAGATTTTTTATTATTATACTAAGTTTACAGAGTCTGGAGTTATAAAACAAGAGATCAAGAAGATGAATCTTAAAGGAGAGAGAGAGAGAATAAGAACCCTTTTGCTTGGTAGAATCAATCAAAGCACAAAAGAGAGAGAGAGAATGAAGAGAGAGAAAGAAAGAGAATAAACCAAAGCACTGAGCAAGAAAATGAACAATATTTATAACCAAGAAAAAAAAAAGAGAGAGAGAAAGAGAGAGAGTGAGATAACAAGAGAAAAACAGACTCCGAACACAAGAGAAAACAAGCAAACAAAAATGTTTTTGCTTTTCTTGGCTTGGGTGTTTTATGTTTTTATTAAAAACTCTCTGCTGTGATTTGGGGAGCTAGCAGTTCTTGTGCCAAGGATTTTCCATTTCTTTTTTTTTTTCTTTTTTTCATTTTTCATTTTTCATTTTATTTATTTTATTTTTTGGGGTGTGTTTGGAGAAGGTATTTGGAAATTAGGGTTTGCGTGGGGTCGCGCGCGTGGGCAGGTGGGAAGCACGTACTTTTCTCGGGCCCCAACCCAACATACACACACGCATATATATATATATATATATATATGTTTGTGTGTGTGTGTGGATTGTACATTTGTATATGTGCGTGTCTTTCTGTGTTATGTTATATTATGTGTGTCTCTGTTTCTGATCAGTCTCAGTCTCAGTCTCTCTGTGTGTTACAAAAGAAAAAAACCTTTAGTTAAGAACATGAAAGAATATCACGAGTGAGTACATAGTATTAGTAGTGGTTCTACTACTACTTCTAGTTGGCTCCCAGATTAGCCACAGCCTTTTCCGTGCTTGATTAATTTATACTTCTGTTTTCTTCATCATAAAGTTTTCTCATCAGTCAAATTCCTAGACCTTCGCTTCGCCTTGTCAGCGTTACGTCAAAGTGATACAAATGAATAACTAAATTTTAAAAGTGATATATCTATTTTTTTTAGAAGAAGACGTTCTTCATTCAATATGAGGCGAATCATTCCTTACTAAATAACTCAAAAATTTGGGTAGAATATTTAATCACACACAAGAAGAGGGATTAAAAATAGTAAGACTAGCTAAGAAGTGGATTAGATCATTCTCTTTACGAGAGGTATAACAAACAGTGTCCCTCCTTGAACCTACATGACCTTCAACAATATCATGGTATATATTTTAATTGATACTCAACATAACATACATAAGGGGCTGTTTGGGGGAGAACAATTGGTGACAAGGTATTAGAGATATTTTGATTGGAGTTGAGTTTTAAAAATGTGCGGTTAGTTGGAAAAAAAAATTTGTTTAAAGTGAAAATGTATAAAAACTTGAGAGACGTTTGAAAAAAAAAAATCGATATAATCTTATTACGTTTCTCTCAAAATTATATGTAATTAAAAATAATAATCATCTCATTTCAACTTGAAATAATGAAGTTATAGACTTTGAAAGTTTGAGTTTACTGTAGACATCTGTAAAAGTTCATTAATTGAAAAACAAACACACTTCCAAACGGATGTTTGGAAACCAGACGGCAAAACACTATCTCCAATCATTCCCCCAAACACCTTCTAAGATTCAAATAAGGGATTAAAGTTCTTTATGTGGATCTTTGATTTACCTTACCCGCGTTACATCAAAGTGATACAAATAAATAACTAAACTTTAAAACTAATTTGAAACAACCTTAAGTTTATGTGATAAAGAACTACGATGTTGTTCTTCCTTTTTTTCTGGATTTGCTTAAATTGATCTAGACCACTAAATTGTAACATCTAATAAAATTCAACTTAATTGATAGATCTGATCATTGTCTAACCTAAGAAAAATTAGTTTGCACAGAAACGTAGCCAGCTAAATTCAAACTTTGAGGTAAAATATATGAAATAAAAGGGATTGAAGTTCTTTATATAAGTATACAAAAGGTGAAGCAAGTTGATCAAATCTAACTCTCACACTCCAAAAATACTTTTAGTTTTCACATGGAATCGAATTAGTGGGGAATTTATAATTGAATATTGATAATTCTTTTCTTTTCCCTTAATAAGAATTAAATATTTAATTATTCGATCATGTTCTTCAGGAATATCTTTTTTATTTTCATATCATGAAGGAGTATGACATGTGCCTCAGTCGACATTGAAGCTTTGGTTATATACAGAGGGAAAATTTGGTATCATGTTAATTTCTATTTCAAATTTTTAGAAGGTATTTTTCTTTATAAGTTGTTGAGAACATAAATCAATAGGTGTATCATGATAAAGTTTTTGAAGAAATTAATTTGAAAAAAAACTACTTAAACAACCATGAAGAATTAAAGTGTGTGTGTGTATATATATATATATATATATGCAAGTTGTTGAGAGCGTGTACACTCTAGAAATGATTATGGTCAACGACTTAAAATTAGTAGTAAGTTACCCAAGCTGGTTTGAAGGCCAACAACCTACTTAAGTTTAAGGCTTCTTCCATAAGAGTGTTATTACCAACAAGAATTGTGTACATATATGAAGAACACTCAAATTCAAAACAACAAATCTCGAACAAACTTTACTGGAAAAGGTTTTTAAGGAGGCCTCCTTTTTAGGAGTTAATTGATATTGTTTGGGGAAGGTTGGTCGTGACTGTCGTTTAGTATTTTCTGATTGGAGCTCTTCTTTTTGTCTTTTAGGTTTATTCTTTAAATGGTTATTTTGTTTTGTTGTCCTTTGAGATGTTTTTAAGACTTTCTATAATCTTTCTTCTTTTGCTTAATTGTTTTTGGGTTGGGGATTTGATGTCCGATTAGGTAGTTAAGAGTCAACCTAATGGGATGTGCTAGTTATCTTTGACATCAATTATCCTCTCTCAAGTTTTAAATTAACTGGCAAAGAATGCTACATGAAAATTCCCCTTGAGTTTTGATATGGCATGCTTGTCATAGCTTTTTCTTTTAGTCAGTTGAAAAAAGAAAAGTAGAAAGTTGTGACTTTTCAGTAAGTATATGAAATCATATAATTTTTGAAAGAGTTTAACGGGTCAAAGTGAATTTATAATCTTTTAATAAGCAACTAAAATTTAGAATTAAGTTTATAATGTCTTAATAAAATTTTGATACAAGTTTGAAATACTAATCAAAAAAGCTTTTCTTTTAGAGGCTGCATATGTGAATTTGACTGGACGCTCTTTGAAGAGCTAAAGTTTTACAAATCATCCGAACACTTCTAGAACAATTATTGGACCTTAGACTTCAAAAATAATTTTCAAAAAGCTCTGTTGAACAGATCACATGTCTATTTGCCTCTTGAACTATATTAAAAAAAAAGTGCTTGTCATGTCTACAAAACTATAAAAGTACTCAAAATCCACTATTTATGTTCAATTACACTCAAAATCATAGACAAGATCTTATGAAGGATAAATTAATCATCTAGATTTAGGAGGAAAACCCTAATTTCATCTTCGATTTCTTGTTGGCTAGCGTTTTATGCTTGATTTCAGAAAAATCAAGGAAGGACACTTGTTTCTATCTACTAAAAATGTCAATTTTGGACCAGAAGATGGAGAAGTTGGGTAATATTGTGGAAGAAAGGGCTAAGCCTCTGTTTGGGGGAACCATCCAGATTGTAACATTTGCATCGAAATATTTGAATGAAAACATTTGACAAAAAACATTTAAATTACCATCCAAATTGACGTTTGGATAATAACATTTCAAACATTACATTGAACAAAAACATTCGAATTTATGTTAATATCAAAATGGACATCCAAATACTGCATTTCAGAAAAAGTCCAAACATTTATTTGGATGAGCCATTCAAATGGAATGACCCAAATTGAAGCACAGATTGCCCCAAACAGGTCATAAATGTGGTATATATTTAGGCCAAACTTGAAATTGAGGTTGCAAATAGCAGAATGTATGCATTGTAATTGTAGATTTGGGTAGTTAAATGAATGTAAATGTACAAGTATCTTGTCTGTGTTTGGTGGCTGAGAAAATTTACTGGAAAATGGTTCTTGAGACCAATGTGTTCTAATTTATTGTGTAGCCAAAAAAAAATCTCATAAATGGGATAAAACCTGGAAATTTATGAAACTTAGAATGCTAGAAAGTTTTCATTACCTTGGACTCGTCCTAGCCAACGGATTGTCTCCCCTGATTGTCTTCACTTTTTTCCGTTCGTTCCGCTGCTTCCATCCCGAATTCGTAGTTTATGCTTCCCTTACATTCAACTTCTTCAACGGAAAATACTTTTTTTTTTTTTTTTTTCATCGCTGCTTGCCATGAAAAACGTCTTTAGGAATTTCAATAGAACCGCGGAAAAATGTCTGCACCTTTAATGGTTTTGGGAGATAAGAAGGGCATTCTTTAGGATTTAAATAATACTATAAAACCTTCTTCGTCGCTGCTTATAGATGGAAATATATCGAAACCGCTAAATTTAATGTCGTTTCAAATGGATTTAAAAATGTATCCTTGTATTTCATTTTTCTTTTTTTGACATGGAATGTATCCTTGTATTAATACTTAACAAATTAACAATTGGACTTAGTATTTTGTTTATTGTTTTATTTTCTGTAAAAGAAAAAAAAATCCAATGAATTAATAATGAAGAGATCGAAAACAAAATATTTCAAGGAAAATTTTAGCACAGTTTTCCCCCCCCTATAAAACTTGAACGAAACTAGTTTAAGTGTCGTCTTATATCCGTTTTTTATTATTTATTATTTATTTTTAGAAGTGCTACTTCGAGCATCGTCATGAAAATGGTAAGAAAAGAAAAATGTTACATGCGTTTTGTTCAAGGATAATCTTAAACCTTGAATTATAAAATTTTGAATTAGCTCTCATAGAAGGGTCCAATATATTAATGGGTTGTGAAATGACAATTACCATTTTTGAGTAACAATTCAACCATCAAAATCAAATCCCAATCTTTTTGAGCAAAAAAAAAAAAAAAAAAAAAAAAAAAAATCCCAATCTCAACGTACTGAAAAAACTGAAGACTACTTGAATAAGTGAGATGCGTATTAGTTGCTTTCAAAGCTAAGTTCTCCAATGGACCATCAAGTCCAAAAAAAAAATATATATATATATATATATATAAAAGTAAATAAAAAACCAATATATATAATCTGAAGGATGATAATCTCCTGTCTGCCCTTTTAATAAATATTTTTCTTGTTTCAGGGAAATAATCAAATTTATTTCTATTATTTAGTATTTCTTTCCTTTATTTTGCCACCATGGTACTATCTATAAATTTATGGTTAAAGATTTGCTCTTCCCTTTCTTTCCTTTTTATCTCCCCACGTGGAAAGCAAGTCATCATGAAATTGGATTTTCAATGATACCACATACCATATTTGGTTTCTTCTCCTTTTTCTGTCTGATATGTTGAATGTTTAACCATAAAGAGCCAAACTATGGGAGTAATTAGGCCAAATAACAGTTTTTGGAACACATTTTAAAAAAAAAATAATTCTACAAATATCAATTATAATCCTAATTTTTAAGTACTTATGATTAAAAAAAAAAATGGACAACTGATCACATATCATGTAGGTTGATACTAGCTAAAAAATTAGCTAGTGAGTTGGTGTCCAAAACATGTCCGCACATTTTCTTTTTAAGAAAAAAAATGACCCATGCTCGTCAATCAGTAATTAGTTATAATCAATCAATGATTAACAAATAAGTTATTAATTAATATTTGTTAAACATATTGACATTGTTCAACTAATTAGCCATTTTAAAACCATGTTCAAGGAAAAAAAAATTTGGCTAATTTAATAAAACTTGAGACATCTATTAAAAAAGGTCATTATTTTGAAGAAAGTAATGGTAAATTATAGCATAAAATTTAAACATAATAATAAAATAAATAAATCAAATTTATGATTACATAAAATTTTAAAAAACTCCTACTCATTCATTTTCTCTAATGTGAAATTATACACATAAATTTGTTATTATAAATTAACTATATATCTGAAATTTTTTAGAAAAACTGACGAAATCTAAAGATTTACTGAAATATATGATATAATTTATCATTTTTTAAAAACTATGCTATAAACTTCAAAAATATCTATAAAATATGCTATTTGCTACAATTTCTCATTTAAAAATTAGGACAATAGTTCTCAAATTATCATTTTCTTGACAGCGTTATTCCTCACGTGTTGTTTTTTCATAAATGTCATCCAAGCTTAAATTAATATTTAAAGGCTTTCCTGCGCCTAAGGTCCCTAAAAACAGTTTTTTTTTTTTTCACTCAAAAGGTCTCCAAAAGCTTGTTGTCTTTGGCATTGATTGAATAAATACGAAATTATGAAGAATGATGTGTTTGAATAAATTTAAAATTGTTCAACTTTTTTTTTTAATCTCTAAATATATTCTAGCATCATAGTGATTATAATAAATTATAAAGACAAGAGAAATTCATGAATCTCGTTGAGGGTGAAAATTCATTAAGAAGATGAACTCTGTCGTTTTCTCACCGAGGTCGATCACTCACACTAAATCAAAAATTATACAAGAACAATATATATATATATATATATATTTAATGGTAAGACTACGTCCACTACAGTGTTTGTGCGTTTTATAATTTAGCCTCCGTTTGGTATTACGGTTGAAGTTAAAATTTTTAAATTGGAGTTGGTTGACTTTTTAAAAATCAGTTATAATTTTTGTTGACTTTTCAGAAAAATACAAAACTGAGATAAAAAATTTAAGTTTGAGTTGAATTACCAAACGGAGTGTTAGAAAGAGAATTTCCTAGGGAGGGATTATTTAGGCCCTAAAGTAAAAATAGTAATTAGGATTTTCTAGTGAGCTCTGTCCCCTATTCATAGCACTTAATTATTGGATAGATGCAAATATTTGAATGAATAAATAAATATTCTGCCGATGGAAAATATATATATATATATATATATATTTTACATATAAAGTATGGAAGTTCGCATTTTGTATTAATATGTCATCGCTAAAAATCTTCTTTCTTGTATATCCCTGATTCAGTGATTCAATTGTAAGCGACAAAACTCCCTTATCTTGTAGTGTAGGAGTCTCAGATCTTATCCTTTTCTTTTGCTTGAATTTGAACATTGAGACCCTGTGATTTCACGGATTCCTCTAGCTTTCCCGCTCAAGTTGTCTCACCTACTTGGTCTCGACAACCGTTCAAAGGCGTGAGGGCTTCTTTAGTCATCGAGCTAACCGTTCTAGTTTTGGATGGGAAAGGAACTGGTCATCACCATCACCGAAACAAGCTATTCATAATATGACTATGCTGAGAAAACCTAATCGGCGACGGTACAATAAATAGCATTGAGAAAATCAGACATCCATCACATTATAGTTTGCGTAATTAATTGGTTACAAACTACATATAGTAACGAAATATCATAAATACTATAATTAGCTGTCACCATGTATATTTTGTTTTTTGTTTTTTGTTTTAATCCATAACTACTCCAAAAAGTAGCCCTTGGCTTCCTTTTTCAATCTAGTTTCCTCGCTTAATGATTACATCTGTTCGTTTGGAGTAGTTTAGAATTTAGGTTAGGTTTTTCTTTTTCTTTTTCTCTTTGAAAGCAAATTATGCATAATGATATTAATTACTGTTATTTAGTTACTATAGTTGTATTTTGAGACCAATTAATCTAAAGTTCGAATAAAATTTCCATTATGATAGAAATTGTCGACAGTATTTTTTGGGGGGAAAAAAGAAAAGAAAATATATACTTGAAAAAGTTAATAACTATATATGGATTTATTCAAACACGACGTGCATCATAATTTCCATACATTTAATCGACAACAAGTTTTTGGGACTTTTCCGTCAACCAAGTAAAGTTTTGGGGATCTAAGGTGTAAGAAAGCCTTTAAAAAATGGCTATATGGAAATGCAATTCTCCAAAATTATAAATTAAGTTCTAAAGATTTAAAAGTTTGGAGACCATAATTAAAAGCACTCATAGATTGTAAATCATGGACACTCTTTTTATCATATATATATATATATACATATATATTTTTGGTAAGAAATTTAACATATTTATAAAGTTGTAAATTGAGACTCGCTTTACCAATATATATATAATTTTTTTTTTAATACCAACATATATATGTACTTGTTACTAAAGTTACTATAAAAAAAATAAAATTAGTTTATTAGTGTAAGTTAGACGTTGTTTTGGGTGATGGATTTAAAAAATGTACTTTTTTCAGCCCTCACCAAAGCTTTAATTGGTGATGTAATTTTAATTAGTGTATACCCCACAACTAGGTCCGCAAACTATTATTCAAAGAAATGAGAGCTAAAAAGAAAGAAGATGATCATGATTTCCCCCTTAATGAAGGTGATCAATAATGACCATGGTTAATTTTACTTTATATCACCGTTTTATATATATATATATATATATATATATATATATATATATACCAGTGATAGAAGAGAAAGTGGCGCCGGTTCCTACTAAATTTCAAAATAAATAAATAAATAAATCTGTGTCCTTTAAAAAATATGTGATAGTGGCAGAGGTTTGTATTTTCATATATACCCTCATTGACTTTTATCATTTTTTTTTCTAACTTTTTTATAGAAAGACCTTTACTATATTTATTTTTGAGCTATTGTGACATGTTTTTATGAATTTTCGTTCGTACACATTTACGTAAGCTTTTTATGATATAATATTCTTATTGGTAGTATTCGTTTTTAAATGGTAGATTTTGTCGAAAAAAATTAAAGATGTGTATAAAAGGAACAATTTTTAAACTACCCATAAGATATTTGTCCATATCTTTCAACAGAATGTCGAAATGTATTTGGTAATTTTGAAAAACAGTGTGAAACAATTATATATATATATATATATCTTCATGTTGTTTCTTGGGTTATTAGCATGGTTATCCCCTCCCCCTAACTTCTCACCCTTTGACCACTTGCACCACAAGTTTTGAATTTTAACAATTTGAGCTTTGAACTTTTTAAATATTAGCTTTGTCTCCCATTTGACTTAATTTTCTATTAATTAATTGGTGATAACACACCCCCCCCCCCCCCCCAACAAACACCTCATGTGAAGATAGAAAAACTCATTTTCCGGCAAAAGTTTTCTAAATCTAACACAAACCCTTATGCAAATATTCACAATTCAAATCTTCAATTTTATGGAAAATACTTAAGGGCATATTGCAATAATTTAGAAAGTTTAGGAGTAAATTGTCAAAACAAAAAGTTTCAAAGGAAAATTGTCAAAGAATAATAAGTTTGGGGAGCATGCAGTAATAAATTTTCATTATTTAAAACGCAAAATTTAATATATGCTCCACCACAGTTTATTATGGCCATTGTTTTTTAAGCTATTAAGGAATCTCTCTAACTCTCTCTTTAATTTAAACTTTTACGTACCAACTCACATGATGGAGGCATGTTTAATTAACATAGATAGCTTGATGGACCAATAAGTGATTGGATCGTAATGGAATTCGAATCTTAATCAACAAGATTATCTGTATAATATTGACAATGTTTCCACCACAATTACCATTTAACAATATAAGTATGGTTGAACTTCCAAATAAGCAACCTCCTAATCAGTATGAATAAAGATATGGCCATTTCTACGGTCCCGTAGCACATGTTTAAAGAACAAATCCTCAAAGAAACTTTACACGTGTTAATTAAAGAGAATTCATCTTTTTCTTATCCTAAAAATTTTAACCTAATATAATCAGTCAAGTTCACCTATTAAAAATATATAAAATAAAAAAATAAGGATAATTATATCTTTTTACTTTATTTAAATAAACATTATCACTGAAAAAGCTGATTAATAAGGTTAAAATGGTAAATTTAATTGAGACAAGTGTAATTTACAAGGAAAAATACTATTTTAAGTTTTTAGTAAAAGTAACAAGAAAGTGCGATGCAGTAAATCCTAACAGATGAAAGTAATACTGGTACGTTCTTCCAAAAAAAAAAAAAAAAAAATACTGGCTGTTGTTACAGATTGCATTCTCGCCTCGCCACGAGAACCACGGCGACAACCCCCACGCCAACGACGTCGCTCCGATGTTCCACGTCTTCACGAAGTCCGTCATTGTCGCCGGACTGAAGGTGTACGCGACCAACAGCCCCGTGGAGGACTTCGTGGCGCTGATAAAGATGGGCATGAACATCTCCGGTTCGGTTGTCCTTTTATTCCCCTCAATATCAGGACTGAAAATTGAAAGAAAACAAAATGCCCACAAAAACTTACTGAACCACCGCGCCAGAGAAAGCCAACAAAGCAGCCGTCTGCGGGGGCTGTCGAAGTTTTCGGAGGAGGAGATCGGAGATCGGAGATCAAGATGGGAAGGTGAAGTTTTCGAAGGAGGAAATCCGATATCGGAGAGCTGTTCACCATCGCCGGTTTCCTTCGCCATCTGCGGGGGGCGGTCGGAAGTTCTGCTGATACCCTCGTTGCCAGTGTCCGGCGCCGCCCTCATCCGACGGTCACCATCGCCAGTTTCCTTCGCCGTCCGTCGCCGACCCTGTTCCCTTGGAGGAAATTTGGTCCTCTCTCAAAAAAAAAAAAAAAAAAAAAAAAAAAAAAAAAAAACCTATTCATTTGGTGTCCAGTGAAGAAATTAATGAACTATACTCAATTACCCTTAATTGATATTGACCGTTAGATAGAAATAAAATGATAAAATATTCCAACATATTCTTTTCTACGGTGTAGATTGAATTTCGGGACTTGTTCCTTAAAAGTGAAGTTGGGGAGTGTAATAAAGCCCTAAAGGTATAGCTAAAGTTTGTAGAGAACTTCACCAGGTAAAATATTGTCCACAAAGGCTTTATCTGTCATTTGAATTTTTAGTACCGTGTTCATTTTTGGTCATGTTATGAATGAATTCAGAGCAGCTCCGCAAAAAGCAGGCAGGATTTGACAACCTAAAAGTTTATAGTAAGACTACAGTGCTCCTTTTTTTTTTTTTTTGGTCTTTAGATGACGCCCTGTCCCCACCCCCCCCCCCCCCCCCCCCCCCCCCCCCCAAAAAATAGCAGAAAAAAGTCATTATTTTTTCCCTAAAGTTGTTTATTTCATCATTCAATCGTTTAAAATATGAGAACTATGGATATTTGGGATATAAACTAATTATCTCATAAAGTTCAAGAGTGCAAGAGCAGGATCATCCATAACTAAGTGAGTGAGGATTTCCGTCTTTAATGAATTTTTTATTTTTCCAATTTTACCTTTAAATTAAAGTTTCACATTTTTGTCATTTTAATCCCATTAAGAATTGGTTATTCATGTATAAACCCTCATAAAAACTAGCTTTATCTTTTAATATACACCTGATTAAGACAATAGACTAGTTCCGTCGTTGAAGGTGGGTACTCTAAAAACTTGTTAAACTTATGCTTGATTACCCTACTTTGTTAGTGATCTTCTAGAAAGGTCCATGCCTAATTAGTTTCCATCACCCATATTCTTCTACATCGATCATGTCAATGAATAAGCCCTAAAATAAATCATTCAGCACTTAAATTTTTGATAACAGACCTATCACAATGATCCTTTTAACACTAGGTCGTCTCACTTGATAATAAATAAGTAATTCTATTGCTCATTAGTGATGTTGAGCAATGAATTTTTCCCTATTAACTTGCAGCCTATCAATGAGGGCTCTACTTGAGGCCAAGTGGGGACACGTTCCCCGAATTATTTTTTTTAAACTTCAAATACAACCCCATATCGTTTAAAGGATGGTGTTAAATGAAACGAAAGTGGAACTTAATTTTCAATTAAAAAAATTTTACAAAAAGCTTACAGAAAAAAACAAAAGTGGAACTTAATTTTCAATTAAAAAATTTTACGAAAAAGCTTACAGAAAATCACAATCCAACCACTCCCATTTTGGATCATAATTCTAGCATATGAGATAAAGTTAAGAAAAAAAAAATTGTAATGCTTTTGGAATATAAGAACTATAATAATGATAATATATTGATCAACCTTAAATAAAAAATAAATACTGAACTCATATCCGTATGAAATAATTGTTTGAAATTGAAATTTTATCTTTATATTTACCTCTATTGAGATAAGATAAATTTTCGAATCCATTATTGGTAGTCAGATCACCTTGACATTGGACCAAGGCAAGGTGACTGATATTCTTCATATTGTAATTAGCAGCAGCAGGAAAAAAAAAAATATATATATATATATATATATATATATATATATATATATTGGTAACCAAAATAATATGCACAATATTGTCATTGATAAAGGGTCTGAAAGGAAAGTACTTGACTATGTAACTACATAGGATCTCTTGATCGTCCCAAGAATAATTTAAATTTAATTATAATCGCAAAGAGAGACAAAGAAAATTAATAATAATAATAATAATCAAAAAGAGAGAGAAAGAACGAAAGAAAAAAGACAAGATTCTCATGTGGTCGTGTTCTTATTTCATGTTTTCCCCTCAATTTCATGAGGATATGTCGGTGAGTTTTTTTAGTAAGTACTATATCCATGTCATGTCATCATCATACACAAGCATATACACACATATATATATATATATATATACACACACACACACACATGAAAATTTTCTTGAGCGGCATTGTCGAACCGTCAAATGAATTAAAAGTTTTTTCTCTCTCTATCTAGCTCTCTCTCTAATGAATTATACTGTGCTCTTCCCCATATTACATTAGTCTTCTGTATAGGTTGTATTATTGAATAACTATTCTGCTAAACGGGAGATAATATATATATATATGCTGTCTATTCTAATAGCTTTTAATATATATATATATATATATATATATATGATGTCTATTCTAATAGCTTTTCATGCCTGTCTAAAAATTGCCAAATTGATAGCTCCTTCAATTAGAAGTGGGCCCACGTATTTATATGTGTTTTTAAGTCACATAGAGCAAATTATGGGATTGTGTCTCCGCATCCTCAATCATAAACATCGATTGATGTTCAACGTACGTGTTGGAATATACACATTCTAGAAATGAAAATTAGAAAGGATGGAGAAGGTTGAAATGCAAGAGAATAAAATTTAAAGGAGGAAGATAGTTTATTTTTCACAATGTATGGTAGAAATAGAAGAGAAAGAAAAGAGGAAATAAGTTGTTGATGCAAGTTCTATCCCTACGCAAAACAAGTGAATGACAAGCACATAGGGTAAAATATACACCTTTTTTTTTTTTTTTTACATAATATTTGTTTCAGATCTTGTACCAACATTTTGTGTTATTATCTTCTTTTTAATTTAGTGAAGTATAGTATTAATTATCGCTAAAATATGCTACAAGCTCAGCACATGAGAGGTGAGAGATTTAGGTAGGAGTTCTCAATTTTGAAACTTAGAGAGTATATATATATATGTATATATATATTATTTAATAAGTGAGAGTGGCATACTCAATATGAAGAAAATATAGAACTAAATTTATTTTTTTTTTAAATCTATTACACTTGTCATGAATTTGAAATAACACAAGTAGACAAATAGAGAATTCCACATGTTGGCAAGTAGTTGGATGAGAAGAAATTTTTTGTTGGAGATTACATGCAGAGCAGAAAGGCCAAGTTAATTCATGTTTGCAACAATTGAGATGTGTGTGTGTGTGTGTGTGTGTGTGTGTGTAAACGTATATAAAAATATATATTACCCTGTTCGACTGAGGACTATCTATTAAAGTATATATACACATATTACTTTGGGTTGAGGTACATTATTAAAATTTGGTTGATTGGATTAGCTGTCTACATAGTCAACCTAGAGAAATAAAAATATGGACCCCATAGTCAACCTAGAGAAATAAAAATATGGACCCCACATTATTGTCTGCATCTCAATCGCATTGCAAGTTGGACCACCAAAATTTCAAAGCCTCTTAGTTGGCTTATAATCTCTCCTAACCCAGATTACACCCACACCAGTTTTGCTCTCACAGTCTACATTTAATATTTGATTTGTTTTGTATCATTGCCTTTATAGCTTTCCATAGCAAAGATAACCTATATCTGTTTTTCCTGTTTGCGTGCAAGTTATAAACTTGTTTTTTTCTTTTCCCTTGGTGCGATGCAAAGAAATAGACCAGTTGATGTTGAAATTTTTTGTTTTTTTGATCCTGCGTGACCGAACCAACTCAAATTTCAACGATCAGATCGATTTTCCGTAATATCATAAATGGCCTACGCGGAATGATCAGGAAAAGGGTGAGTGTATTGTAGTTCTCATGGTAAGATACCAACCATCTACACCTTCCACAGATTAAAAAATCGACGACAAAAAAACGTGTCATTTTAAGACCAACAGAAAAATTTTCTTGCAAAAAGATGATGGTATAATGCTCCACATTATCACTATACAACAGTAAAGGATGACAAGGTCCAACGGCCCCAAAGTTTGATGCCATTTGGATAAAGATACATCAGTTTTACAACCAGGAATCCGCAGCCTGACTCCGGTTTCTGGTAATTCAGACTGGAATTCTCTAATATTTTCCTGTGTATGGCCTATTCATCATCTATTTGAAGATTTGAGTAGACAAGCTCCTTTGCATCCGAATTAACCGTACTTTAAGTATCTGAGAATCCTGCAAACGAAAAACTAGTCAGAACCAACGGCACAGCTTGAACTAGGGACCTAAGACCCTGAACTCCCCTTTTCCACCCACTGAGCTAGCCCTAGAAGAGCGAGCTATTCATTTCAAGAAGAAGTCTTGTATTGTCTTTTTAGTTTCGTCTTATTGAAGCAATTTAGCTAATAAGCTATGTCACTGTCAAATTGGTCTATAAGAGGGAGATAGTCAAACTGAAATGAAAATCTACACAAGATGGAACGAAAATCTCTGGATTATATCGAAAAACAGGCATCTAGGAATTTAAAGTCGAGGTTTATGGTGGAATCAAACAGTTTATCATTCTTGGTGGCATGAGTTTTTCATGAAAATTTCAATTTTGAATTATAAAACACCCGCATGACAGTGACACTTTTGTGTGATTTGGATTCTAGTATAGAAGGTAACAGTTGCAAATTTTACAGCTAAATTTTTTTTGGAAAGCTTAATACCAACCACCCTCTAACATTCATTTCAAGACAATTAGAGTGAAAAAGAGATAATTAAAAAATATATGAGTTATACCATTAAGAAAAATGGATACGAGTTATGTTAACATTTCTTTCTGTTACAAATATATCTCTTGTCCACGAACACGAAAAAATTTGTCTCAAAAAAAGGAAAAATAAAAATAAAAATAAAAACAAGTCGAGCATGATCACATCCCTAGGCAATAGAATTTAGGCATGTTGATAGGCCAAAGTAATTTTTCCCATGTAGTCATGCACGTTTTGATTGATGATTTCGAAATCAAGGGAGTGAAAAGTTTAAGATATACCTGATGAGATAGTAAATGATAAGGAAAGAAACCACAAAACATGTGACAAGTGTACACATTCTTCGGCTAGATTTTTTCGCAAATACCTGCAAAGAAAAGCAACAACTTCAACACAATCATCCAACTTCCAGCAGCTCTGGAGAAAAATATAGATGGAAATGGAAACTGAGAATAGGCGGATATAGCTTATTACCATCTTGAACCGATCCATGGTACCAGACATTATACCCCTTGATGCATCCATGTCATTCCCCTAGTTTCACAACATAATCAACTTAAAACACAAACACAACTGTTTTTTATTTGGAAAAGAAAATGAGTTCATCAAATATGAGATTGAGTTTCTCAGACTCTCATACCATTCGATCAAGGAAACGATTATGACTCTCTACCTCATTGTGTATGTCACCTGTTAACTGTCACCAATAATTTAAGCAAACTATCAGTAGTTACTTTCAAAAGGGAAGGTTATAAATAAAGAATCCTTTCTTCAAAAAAGTAAGATATGAACTCAAGGTCAGTGCTACAATACATCAAAATTTTACTGCACCGCCAAATTTATTTTCACTACCATCAACTATTTTCTAAAAAATTTCATATAAATGCATCCAAGAGACTGATAATGTTTATGCAGGAGCACAAATTATAGTTCATGTCCTCGTGAAAGGGTGAGTTGATCACGTTGCACATAGTCTGAGGACACCGCTTAAGACATATTGGCACTACCCAGCTCCACTTTGATTGGCTTTTATGCATGTAGAAAAACTGTCTACTCAAAGGAATTCAGCTATCCAGAATATTGGGACTTACATAACATATAGAAACAGAATCGATAACTCTCTGATTAACATATAAGCTCTAGCATTTGACCATGAAGGGAAACCTTAAAACAGAAAGCAATGCCCGGATGCCCCGGACACCATCAAGAACACATGCGTACAAGTAAGCTGCTTCTAACAATTTCATTTCCACCAATATTTGAATGTGCTCACTGATAATGCTAGTGTGACTGTCAAATAATCCACAGATCTTGAAAACTCAACATATCGTGGCCAGAAATATTTAACACCATCCATAAGCATAAGAAGATAATGATTGTTTACACTATCAAATAAGTTATATGGGGCTATGTTTCGAGAATAGGTGCAAATAGATAATTGAGTGTTGAAAGGATCTTCTCTAAAGGAACTCACTCGTTTTAGGAAAATAACTCTATCTTCCAAAGTTTCAACAGCTTTGTCATTGTCATGCTCATTAATGTCATGGGAATATGAGGAAGAAGACCTAAGACCACCTTCTTCAAGGTCATTAAGGAGAGATGTCCTGGACGAACGGTGATCCCTGCAAAAAAAAAAAAAAAATGACAGGTTATCCACTCATGTCGGCAGTAGCATGGTGAACTTTTGGGAAACAAAGAAAACAGAAAATATGGAATATCAAGTTTGAAATATATATCTACTAGAATATGGAATATCATGAACGCGGTATGACATTGCATTTCAAGAGCAAGCGTAAACTCAGAACAAGGGCCTGTTTCATGAAATTATAACAACTAGACATCAGAAGAAGATAGGTCTTCTTAGCTGAAAACAACAAGAACACAAATTCAAGCGATCAAAGTTTCCAGTAACAAACAAGAATCAGCATTTCCAGACTCCAATCCGTTTTAAAGCTATCATGGAAAATCCGCTCTTTTACGTTCTTTTCAGAATGTTCATTTCAAAAATCAACACTATAGCTCAATGCCTTGCACCATTGTCTTCCTGACCTTTCGAAGAAAACGAAAGACGGGCGTCTATAATGTTCCAAAATTACTGAATGCAATTTCTCATCTAACTACACATGTAAAAGGAAACCACTTTTCTTTTTCCTTCAACTAATGAGGAAAAAAAAAATCCTTAATTTGTCAGTAAATTCCCAGTATCTAACTTACATTCAATCTGAAAAATCTAGAATAACAACTCATAACCTGCTTTGCCAAAAACTATTTTTCCTTTCTTTCTTCTTCCGTATATAAATCAATACGTAAAATTGGCTATATAGAAACACAATGTATATGCCAATACAGCATTTTCCCTGAATTTCAGCTCTATCCGAAAATAAATATACATACATACATATATACACACTGCTATTTCACCCAAACGAAAATACGCAAGATTCATCTTTAAATCAAGAATCGGTGATGATAAACTCTAATGGGTCGAAAATGAAGGAATTAAAAAGAGAAACATAAAGATTTGCGAAATTCAGATCTTTGTGTTGATTACACTACACGCGTATAAAGATTATAGTGATGTAAATATAGGTTACCTTCTGTAATTCATTGAGGGCAAGATCAGACAGATTCGGCGTTGGTTTTTGAACTTGAATTTCAAGAATTTTCGGAAAAATGGTGCTGACGTGAGTTAACGTGAAATAATTTGAACGGTTAAATGCCACGTTTGGTTGCTGAGAAAATGTGGGAAAGCCATTCTGAGTTCTGGTGGGACCAACAAGGAAAAAATTAAATGGGCTCGGGCCAATTTTAAGCCCGGATCCTACAGGCCCATTTGTAACAACGGTTCCGACCTATGTTTTCAAGGTTTGTTTCCAAAACTCCATACTCTAATTAGCGACGGTACAAATCCAATATCTCTCTTTCTCTCTCTTTCATTTTCTGTAAAACCAAAACTTTAAAAGTCTATCTATAATTTAAAATGAGATAATTTTTATTGTTAAAAGGCTCACAATACTGAGAGAAACGAAATAAGATTTATATTACTTATTTTTTTAAAACATATTTCAAATTTTTACACCACTCAAATATCACAATTTTTTAAACTTTGTTTAAATTTTATATTACTTAGTAGAAAACTTTAAAGTCATTTTGACTTCAAAACCTCTTTTGAAAATATGGTAATCAAGCACTTACCAAAAAATCACAACTTTTGATTATCTTATTTTAATGACTAAAAATAAAAGTAAAAGCTCTGTCAAACGAACCATATATATAGTAACAAGCACTGCGAGTAAAAGATCTAGTCTGTTCATTGTTGTGGAGCCCAACAATCAAGATCTTACACTCGCACCACTAACAAATGTATTTAGCATTTCTCAGCGTTAAGAATGACGGCGATGTCACAATTTTGACCGATCACTCCCCATCGACTACCCTAATCTTCAAAGAAACTTACAATCTCTCTATATTTACTTCTCTCTCAGTGTGGTCACATGACACTGTTACAAGAGGCAACAGGAACAGAAGGAAGTCCCAACAATTAAATTGATGAAACCAAATATATATAAATATATATATATATATATATATATATATATATCAGCTGTTCCAATTGACAGTACAAAGTTTTGGTTGCTTTTTGTTGGTGTTTAATTATGGAGGCTCACTTCTATGACTGCAAAAACAATAATGGAAAGGAAAGAGGGGGTGTCTTAGATGTCACATAGCTTTTAAAGTCCAATGATGGCCAACTACATCCATTGAAAAGAATTGAATGACAAAACTTTAATGTGATTTTTTTTTTTTTTTTTTTTTGGGTAGAAAAAAAACTTTATTGTGAGCTAGTGACATTGTGAAATCACTATATGCCCTTTTGTGTCTGCCCATCAAGTTTAATGCCCACATGGTGTCTCACTTGCCCTATTCCTCTCTCATTAGTCCATTTTTGATAGTTCCAAGGCTCACAGAAGTGTTCACTAGTGTTCCCTTATTAACTTCTTTAATAATGACACAAAAAGAAGTTAGAAATCTAAAAATTTTATCTTTCCCTTCCCTTTAATCAAGAAAAAAGTGCACAAGGGTATTGCTCACGTTAGATTTAGTCCAAAAAAAAAAAAAAGGTGTAAAACTAATGTGTTGTTTGGTATTGTTTTCCTTTATTTTGTAAATAAATTTGTTTTTTGTATGAAACTATAAATGAAAATGTCTTTGGAATGATGTTGAGATTGTTTTTAAAATTGTAATTGGTTATGTTTTTAAAGAGTTGATTTGGATATTAGAAAAAAGATGAATCGTGTTTTGATATATTTCTGAAAACATTTGTATAATTATAGAACTTTAAAAATGAAAACGGAAATGAGAAAACACCTTTTAACCCTTTTTCATTTCCTTCACAAAAATCATTCTCATCCTTTTTTTTCATTTTGTTTTCAAAATATTTGCTAAACAAACAATATCTAAGAAACGTTTTTATTTTCGTGCCTCAAACGATAAGCGGAAATATTTCCAAAAACACTTGGAAACAAAACCAAACACCACTTGACAACTTCTAATACATATACGACGGTTTAAAATAGAATTATGTAAGTGTAAGTAGGGTAGCATTTCTACTCTAATGTAGAATTCTCCTTTCAAGTTAAAAGCAATGAATAGGTTCATAACAGAAGCAATCCGTGCAAGCAACTGTTTTAGTTTTGTGTGTGTTGCACGTCAGGGGTTTAAATGCAATTACTCGGTATGTGTTGTAGAAGGGGAAGAAGAAAATAGTACAATTTGACAACGAAAAGGAGGTGAGTTTTCAGCTGACTTAAACAGAAAGAAGTACCGATAGTGTTGAGCACCACTCATTAATAATGATGGATCCCACAATATGAGGCCTACAGATGAAACTCTCCTTTTATTAATGATGGTGAGTGCCAAACACCACCCACTAATAAAGATGGGTCCCAAAATATGAGGCCTACACATGAAACTATCCTTTTATTAATGATGGTGTTTAGCACCGACGACGCCCTTTTTCAATTAACCATGATTCAAGTTTTCAGATTAGGGGACTACCAATCGTTTAGTGGGATAATTAAACTTCTTATTCTACTCAGTCTCTTCTCGTGATAGACGGAATATATATATATATATATATACCAAACTAACATCTTACATGATAATCTAGATACACCGACCGCTAACCTTATACCTCTCTTATTTAGTGAAGGAGAACTGAAGTTTTCGATTTCAACATTATGAATTACCGCCAGACTAAACTTGCAACAATATTGCGATTCATTCATGATTCAAGTTGTTAAAAAGACACAAACGATATTCTTGCAATCAGAGGGGCTCAAGCTCATGGTAGTTTGGCAAAAGGTCGACTGGCAGCATACAATTATTGCCCATTATGCCGTTTGGCAAGCTGGCGTCAGGGCCTGAAGGAAACTACATTTACATCAGAAGCTTTAAAATTTGTTAACGTTTCAAAGTTTAGGGGAACGGAAAATTATAGTGGCAAACATAATCTAATGGTAAATAAATATGCACTTAAGTTCCCCGCAGAGCGCGGAGTACAAATTCCCACTCCAAGCTCAAAAACAAAACATCAAATGAAACATGCACTAAAAAGGACAAAAGTTAGCTAGTGTAAATGTCTACCTGTCAAGTCACAGCTTGTTCACAAAACCAAAAAAGTTTAGGGGAAACAGGCCTCGGAAAACTGTGATGACAAGCATAGCCTAACAGTAAATCTTCACCTAATTCCCCGCTCTGCGGGGAGTTCAAATTCTCACTCCAAGTTCAAAAACAAAACATAAAATGAAACATGTACTAAAAGGACAAAAGTTTGCTAGTGTAAATGTCTACCTGTCAAGTCACAACTTGTTCACAAAAACAAAGTCCTATTCTAAAGGTTTTTGTGCTGAAGAAATACAAATATCAGTTGTTGCTAGTTCAGTTAGACAATCCTATTGTTGGATTTGTTAATAGGTCTGCTTATGAATCGGCACATGTCACTGCTCGTTATGCTGCTAGTTATGGTTGTAACAGGTGTTGGTTTGATTTGGTTCCTGATTTTCTTAATTCGGTTGTAATATCTGAGTTGCCAGATTAGAAAAAGCAGACTTACTTATCTTCGGGAAAAAAAAAAAAGAAAAAAAAAAGTCATGAACAATAAGTGCTTGTGATTTGCTGAGATAAACACTAGCCATTTTCATTCATATATGACTTTGAATACAGCTATAAACTACAAACTCTACGCAGACTTTTAGAGGGGAGGAGAAAAAAACATAGCTATACATGAGCTGACAAACGTATATACAATTCTACAGAAGATGTAAATAATTTTTTTTTCATAAACAATTTTGGAAGTGAGTACCCCTGAAGTCAAAGCTTCCCATACCTTGCAAATGAATTTTAGATCAATAAGCTCGAATATTCACATCCTGTTGAACTATCATAATCTATGTCTTCATGTAAGTGTTGGTAAATAAGGAGAGAGAGCAAAAAATGCTTAACCACCCACCATTTTTCAGGAACTCGAATCAAGAATGTTGTCAATCAACATAAGCAGCTCTGCATTGCAGTTGCCACTCCATGCAGTCTTCGAAATCGAAGCTGCTGGCGCAATCCAACAACGCGTTTTGCTGATGCTCGTAACGGCATATGTAATTCAAACCAACAAGAAGTCGGCATACAGCTGCCTCGGTCTTTTGGCGGTCTGCAAAGTACAACGTCTGAAGGAGAAGAACGTTTGTGCGCGCGACGATTTGCTGCTGTTCGAAATTGCGCTCGCTTTGCCATCTGATCATGTTATGCGCCAATGGGGCTAGCCACTTCAATATCCCATCAAGTGTCTCTTTCCAATCGTGGGCGAGAGGTGCGTCATATATCGCAAAGTTCTTCACATAAGACTTGAGATTAGTCTTGAGTGACAATCTTAAGCTAGTTGGCAACATCTGATACAGATCGTCTCTGGCTTCTTCGCCGACTAAGTGAGGATAGCGAAGCAATTTTTCGATCACGATTATAACGTTTGCATAGTGCAAAGCTAGAGCCGAACCTCCAATAGTTGAAGGAGGAGCATAGCAAACTAACCTACTCTTCGGACCAAATCTCGCACCATTCACAGCACCCGAATTGGCACCAATTTGTGACCTGGTAAAGCAACTAGAGTGATTCCTTTGTTCTCTTCTTGACCCACTATTTGCAATGCTACAACAAGCCGAAACTTGGCTCCCTCTTTCCTCGTAATCTTCCAACTCCGAAACCGAACTGCTCAAACTAAGACACTCCATGAATAGCCTTCCGGGGCTAGTCCCACATGGGAAGACCAAATCCTCTGGTCTGAACACACCAAACTCACCCTTCCTTGAATCACCAACTCGATGAGGCCTAACACTAGACCCCCTTTTAAGCACCACAGACCTCTCAACTTTCGCGGAATGAACCGACCTGGTCTTGCTCAAAACCCTTTTCAATTGCAAAGACTCGTCCTTGTTAGGACAAGAAGACTCATCCTTTATCAATCCAAACTCTCCAAAAACCGCACAAATCCTAGCGTAAACCGTGCAGACCGTTCTTGCCAACAACTCGACGACCTTATCATACGTCTGGTTCCAAAGTGAAACATCCTTGAGATGCCTCACATCCTGCTTCTGCCAAATCAGCTTCTGCTCAAAAGCCCTCCTGCTCTCCTCATGCTGATTGTGCTGAAACTTCTTGGTGGCCTGTTCCAACTCATTCAAAACCTCCATTTCACTATACAAATTCGAAGTGGCGCTGACATACCGCTCCATCTTCCTCACCATCCCCTCCATATCCTTAACCAAGAACCCCAACTCCTTCACCTCAATAACCCCACCAACAATATCACCATAAACATGCTCAAAGCCTTGCAAAGCCGGTTCGGAACACTTCTTTCCGAGCCTCGACACGACCGAAGCAACCCTGTTCAAATCATCAAGCTTCTCAGCAAGAGCAAGCTCGAGAAGATAAGACTGGTCGGAGGACACAAGGGTTTGAACTCCTTCAGAGTTCGAGATCTCGGTTTTGAGCTTGGAGATCTCGGAGTCTGTCAAGGACTTGTAGAGATAAACGGTTTTGGACATTACATTGGCCACTTCAAAGGAGAGAATTCCAATGGTATTGTTGGTGTTTTCTGGGGTTTTGGGGCTCTTCTTCTTGGAAGGCTGGAGAAGAAAAGCCTGCTTGAGATTGGTACTCACTTGGCTTCCCATCTTCACAAGCCAAAGCTCAGCAACCATGGCTTCTCAACAATGGCTACTAACAATAACAAATCAGAAGGTGAAAATAAGAACTGGATTTTGGCCAAAGACGAGACTTCCCACGGATTTTTGATAATTCAGACGCATCTGCAAATACCCATTTGCCATAGCAGCAAAACGAAAATACCCATTAGCCCGAAACTTAAAATTTCACCCAAAAAATTTTATTTAAAAAAAAAAAAAAGTTGTTTGTTTTGCTTGGTTTAGGCGTGGAAAACATTTGAATCATTAACATTGATGAGTATTGTTACCTGGGCATGGGATTTGGGCCGACAAAAAGCACCACAAAGCACAGAGAGAAAGAGAGAGAAGCTTCTTCGCGTGCCAAAGAGAGAATTGGAGAGGAAAAAAAAGAACAAGCCTTTTCCTTTTTTTTTTTTTTTTTTTTTTTTTTTTTTTTTCTGTGTGTGTGGGTGTGAGCGTTGCTAAGAAGCTCTGGTACTCTAGTACAAGATTTTGCAGTAGTAGAGATACCTTCAACTTCAAAATGGGGATCGGTATTTGAAAGTTGTCTCTCTGAGAGAGAGAGAGAGAGAGAGAGAGAGAGAGAGAGAGGATTTTCAAGATTTTTGAAATGTATTAGGTTTGGTTTTGCAACTTTTCTATTTTTTTCTTCTTATTTTACCAGACTGTCGTCCAGAGAGTACAATTGTGAGAAAAGTTTTTTTTATTATTATTTTGTATGATTATATTGTAATCTTCAGAGGAAAGAAAGTCAAACATAAGTCGTATATAAAATAAAAACAAATTGAGAAATTATTTTCTCTGTCTTTCCTTTCTTGTACTTCGATTGGATTCGTATTTGGAGTCGTGGTTGAGTGGTGTGGTACGGGTGAACCGGTTAAAGGGCATTCATTGTGGATTGGTTATTGATGTCATTTTATCTTTTATGTCATCTTTTGCTATGCTCGAAGAATTGATTCGAACATAAATTTTTCATCTCAATTTTTATTTTTTTTAAAAAAATTTTTTATCTTTTTTGAGAAATTTTTTTTTCTTTTCTAAAAAGTCAACAAAAATTACTATTGAAACTTAAAAATTCCAACTCAAACTCATCCACCAAACGGATCCTTAGATTTCGTTTGACGTTTATAATTTTTTTTAATTTATTTTTTTATTTTTTAAAAAAATAATCAAAATTTATAATTAATTTTTAAAATCAACTAATTCTAATTTAAAATTTTCATATACAAGCGGTGAATTAAACGCACACTTATTTTTTTATTTCGTTTGTTTATGATAGAAATTTTAGGACATATCAATTTCTAAAAGAAAAACAAAAATCTTGGGACAGTAGTAGGACAGATCATCAAAAGATAAGTCGAGGCTTGATAAAATCTTGAATTATTAATTAAATACAAATTTTCTCTCTCTATCATGCCCTCTTCTTCCCTTAATTCCTCTGTTTTCTCTGTCCCTTTCTTTCTCTTTCTTTAATCATCTAGTCCTGCGTTACTATCTTGCTTGCCTTGCCTTTGTTGTTCAATTGCATTATTTCAGTTTCAAGCAAAAAATAAAATAAAAAATTTGCATTATTTCGGTTAAGTGTTTTTTTTTTTTTTTATCTATCATTGGTCTATTGTCTTGTCATGTTTTTGCGCTCTTAACTTTTCATCTTTTGACAGTTAGTCAGCTAAACGTTTAATTTTTACAATTTAGTCCTTAAAATATCTAAATTATTTCCAAATTCAACTCAAACCCTAAAGCAAAATTTTCAAATCCAAAACCGTTAAAAGGGAATATATTGTAACAATTAAATAGTTTAAGGGATAAATTATCAAAATTAAAAATTCGAGTAATAAGTTGTCAAAGGTCGTTAAGTTTTGGAGGTAATAGAGCTAAAACACAAGAGGTGGTTATTATTATAATTTTTTTTTTTTTACTAAAAAAAAGTTCAGAAAGAAGGCGACCATCACTAGCATACCCTTCTTGAGCGTTATCAAATGGATTCTCTCCCTAGATGCTAACAAGAATATTCGTTAAAGGCCCTATTAACCGACTCTATACTCAAACTTCAACGAGGAGTGTGTCACCCTAGCTTCAATAAATATGCTAACGACAAGGATATAGGAGAGTGTTGTCTCATGCATTCTCCATCAAGAATATTATTTGAATTCTAGAGAAAGAAGTGGTTTTGACTTGAAACCAGAAAACGACACGGTTTCTATAATAGCACACTGATATGATGTCTGACCTTACCTCAACTCAAACAGTACAATTTATAAATCCAATCTTTGCAGATTTCACATGCAGACCCGAGCAAAAGGAAACATATATGCTCACATAATAGTTATGAGATCTGCATTTTATGTATTGGAACTTTAGTTCCAATAAATGAGAAGGAAAAAAAAAAAAAAAAAAAAAACACTATTATAGTTTAGATTTTGTCCTATCTTTCTCAAAGAAAATGGCACTTTTACTAGTGTCAATTGTAGGTTAACTATAAAACTGTAAATCTGGGGATTTCCAAAGTCAAGATATGCATATCTTGCAGAAATAAAAGTCCAACTTCTATTGGAGCAAAGTTCATGCATACTTTGGGTCCTAGTAAAAGGCTTCTATTCATGAGAAAACTGTCTTAAAAAGGGAGGAATATTCTGGGGTCCTTTTTATTCTTGTGATTTTTTTTTTTTTGGGGTTAAAATCGTCTCTAAATTTGTCACTTTGCTTGCACATATGATAACGTGATTTTTTTTTTTTTTTTTTGCTGAAAAGTCAAATATGATAATATGATTGGTTTTTAGGTATTTCCATTTTAGTAGGATTATATTTTTTAATTAGTGTGACCTCTCGCCTTTAAAAAAAAAAAAAAAAATTGGGTGAGTTGGAACTTCCCCATCTATATCTTAACCCTTCTATAATTCACCTTCACCCTTCCTTTTTTTTTTTTTTTCCTTTTTTTTATTCTCTCTTTCCTTTTCTTCTTTTACTTTTTGTGAAAAAAGAAAAGAAGCTGAGAAGGCTTCAAATCTTGGAATATTTTAAAGATAAAAGTAGGTGGCAAAATTCTTCATCCAGTGTTCCTTTCAAACATCTAGCTTGCGGTGTGTGACTTTGGATTACATTTGTCATTATTATGAGGAAAAAGAAAAAGAGACTAGCTGCGGTCTTTTTTTTCTATCTCAATGGCTTCTTCTAATTTTCTAAAATATTTTTAATAATAAACATTTCTTAAGTGATAAATTTTTAAATTCAGATGATATGATATAATATTAATAGAAGATAATTAATAAGACGACAAATCTCGATTCAATAAGACGTCAATGAAGACGAAATTAATTAGGAGGTTATTTTGTCAAAAAGTTAAACATAGTGGGAGTTGGTATATTGTTTTTATTTGGGACTTACTTGAGGGTCATGACGACAGCCCCACATGGGGTATTCATTCATCATTCCACAAAAGAGCAAGCTAAAAATGACAAGGCAAAAGATGGCCAACCAATATCTCTCGAGCCTTGCACAAAAAATTATTGGGTTAGGTTAATGATAGAAACAAAACCTTTTTTGGGTTTTTATTTCTCCTAAAAAATAGGCTCATCACTCTGTATCTGAATTGAAGAACTAGGCATGCCTTATGTTTATTGGTATGAATACTCCCAAAACATGTGAACTTCTTTTGGTTGACTACAAATTTGGGAGATTCTTCTATGTAATTTTCTATGATAGAATAATCTTCTTATCGTATTTTTATATATTAAATTCAATTAAACTCGTATTAAAATGAAAATGTAAAATTAATCAAACCTGATAAAAATATGATGGTTCAAAACAATATTATATACATATTATAACTTTCATTGTTCTATGGTCTTGGCATTCTTTCACATTAGCTGAGTATAGTCTTTGTGTTTACTTGTGTTTAATTATTGTCTTTCTCATATACACCCATGTAAATCATATGATACTTCAACTATGTCATGTAACTAAAAAGATGGACAAAAGTTCAAACCACATAAATAACCAATTCTTGCTTTTTAATCCCTTTTGTTACTTTGTAGTTTAAATCCATGTCTAATCATCACATCCTAGGATCGAAAAAGGTCACAAGAATTCGATTATTCGTCGATTCAAGTGATACGAATGTTGGGTTTAGAAAGTCGTGAGACAATTTTCTTGTGCAATACCTTGATGATTGAGTTCAATGCCATAATGACTGAGTTCCCACAAAATCTTACAAAAATCCAAGACCCATCTTGCATAAAAAGGGTTCTAGAGCAATCCCTACATTAAATTTTATCTTCATCACATAGATAATGTCAAAGACACCTTCATTTGCAACTCACAATAAACATGGCAAAAAAAAATTCATGTGGAAGTAGTGGAGTCAAAGGCTATGAAAACTCCACGTTCCTACCACTTAGATTATAAGGTCTCTCTCTCTCTCTCTCTCTCTCTCTCTCTCTCCTCTCTCTCTCTCTCTCTCTCTCTCTCTCTCTCTCTCTCTCTCTCTCTCTCTCTCTCTCTCTCTCTCTCTCTGTGTGTGACTTCTAAGCCTTTCCGACAGAACATTCTGTTAGCAGTTTTCGAACTTGGGATATAATGGATTTGTTGTACTTTTGTCCATAAGGAAAGTGCTTAAGGTGTCCCAAAGAGCTTTAGGACCACGTTTTCATAATTTGCCCTTTATCATTTGTTCACCTTTCACTTTGGCCATCATTTTTGGACATTTTCTTTGACCCAATTATCTATATGTCATACTTATATTTGTTGTCCCAAATCTCATTTAAAAAACATGCATTACAATGGGAAAACTCTAATGCTAATGGAATCTTCTTTGAACTGACTTGTCTCTTCACTTTTTCTTACAAAAACTAATCCATCTCTCAGCCAAAAGCAAAACAAACACACTCAAAAGAGAAAATGCCCTTTCTTTATTGTCAAATTACATAGCATAACGCGAACTATCACAAAAAATCAACCCAAATCACGTAGGTAGAAATTCATTCGATTTCAAATTTAAAAAAACTAAGAGCGTCGTTGGCCTGTTGAGCCCGACTTCTATGGGGTGCGGGATTGGAGCTCGCGGAACCCTTCAGCTTTTTTTTTCATGGAAAAAACGAAGGAAAAGAAATGGTGCTCAAATGCCAAACATACATGTCACAGAAGAAAAATAAAAAAGAAAAGTGACCTCTTATTTGCATTGGAATAACTATTGTCCACATTGGCCTTGGAGTCTTGCCTATGGCAATCATGTAGGACCCACTCCCCTAACCCCAAGTCCAAGATAAAGGCTCCAAAAGAAAGGGAATATATATATTTATATGAAGTAAGTGGAGGACTATTTAATATATTGGAAAGTAGAAAAAGAAAGCACAAATGGGACTGGGTTGATGATGATCACAATTTCCCGCCGTTTGCATGTAATGTAAGTTTGTGTTTGGATTCACTTTAACATGCAGAATAATATAAGAGGGGGGGTGTTGGACTTTTGATACCACTTTCCCCTACACACACGTATATAAGTCTATTATTAGCTCACATCATATCAGCTTAAGCGTTTAAGATAGATTGATAAACTAACATGATATCATAATATAATATCCTAAATTCGAATCCCTGTAGATACATTCTTTATTCCTTTTAATATTATCATCACGTATTGATTTCTTCTTAAATATTTATGTTTAGAGTGTTAAAATATAAAAACTATTATTAACTCGTATTTTATCATTTTAAATTTTTGAGATGAATTGATAAACTGATAATATATATATATATATATATGTGTGTGTGTTTATATATATATCAAAGAATTGATAGGTCATAGAATGTCACTTTCATGGAGGAGGTGGGTGGTGTCTCTTATGGGATGGATTTTAGCCGGGTTTAGCACTTTTTGACCATTTGACACAACGAAATTTGGCTAATTATCAGGATCAAATTGGTTCAACAAATTGTAACCTCTCAACCAAGGCCTTAATCTACACGGAAGCTTTTGTTTTGTTATCTTTTTGGATATTTTGTGATTATACCAAAGCACAAAACAAATGTGACCACTCAGAAAAAATTGTAGAATAATTTTTAAGGCGAAAATGATGGACAGATCCAAAAGTGACAGATAAGGAACAACAAAAGAAAAAACAAGTTATATAATTATTATTGTTATTTATGAACTAAAAGAGCAAACGATCAAAAGTGGAAGTAGTAATGGGCCGAGATACACCTACTCTGTTCTGAAACTGAGTTGCATTCGGCCCAGTCTTGCCTGTATGTGGATGAAGTCCATGTATCTTGTGTTTGAGGCCCATTTGGCCCATTAATCACTGTCATCGGGGAATTGAAATATATGCAATGCTAAAAGTTGTTGTGTTGATTTTTGCTATCTAAACATAATTAAATGAGTAATGTTAGGAACATCAACTTTATTTCTAATTTTTTAAATGTTAATTCATTTATCATGTTTTTCTTGAAATATATAATTAATTAATATGAAAATTTATTAATAAAAACATGACAATATATATATATTATAGGGGTGTTTGGTGTGTAAGTTTGAGTTAAGATTTGTAAGTTTAAATAGTAAATTTTTTTGAATTTTTTTGAATTTTCAAAAAAGACAAACAACTTTTTGGGGAAAAAGACAAAAAACATGATGAAAAAAGTACAGTTTAGTTTAAACTAAACTCATGACCAAACAATTGATATTCAAAATTTCCGTAGTATTTTTCTAATTAAATGTATTCATACACTAAGAGCATGTTTACTTTGCATGTGAGGGAAATGATTGATTTCCTTTCCAATTAAATCAATAATGAGAATTTAATAGGTCTCACATAATTATAGGAAATAAGAAAAAGAAATAGCACCTCTTAAATATTGATTACATGTTCAAGAAAATATATCAAATTTACTCATATATCAATATTAAGTTACTATTTATGAGCCAATGAATATTTAATTGTGAAAAGAGAAAAGACATTCTAATATAATTAATTATATTGATAAGATTAATATTTCTGAGTTTAGTAAACATTACTGAAGAGAATCGGATTGCTTCCCATTATACCATCAAATAGATAAGTAAACACTAGATAAAGAATCAATTCTCATTCTTATATTTTACTTTCCAATCTTGTTACTCTAAATGCCTAGTTTCCCTAAAAATAAAAGAACCGTCAAGACTCATACATCTAAGAGCGTTTCTAAGAGAGTGTTTGGTTGGAGGGAGTGAGAGGGGTGGAGGGAGATACTCGTTCCGTTGTCATTTGGTTGGAGAGAAAAAGGGAAGGAGATGAGAGATGGAGGATGCCCTCTCTCCAGACCCACATTTTTTACTCCTTCCAATTATGAAAGGATCCATCAAATTCAAACAATTATTGAAATGGACAATATAATATTTAATTAAAAAATTATTATTCATCTTTTCAATTCTCCTTGCTTACCAAAAAAACATAAAAGATTTTTATAATTCTCACGATCCCTCCTACCAAGCCTAAAATTCACACCCCTAGCACATAAACTTTATTTGATAAGAGTTGTTCCGGAATTATTAAAGTAGCCGACCCTTTGGAAAAATAGAAACGTCGTAACATCTTTTCCTCTTCATACCAAAAACATTCTATTAAAAGAGATCTTGAAAATTCAAGAATTATTATATGTTTTCACACGAACATTTAAAAAGAGAAGTTCCAAAATACTTCGAACACAAACCAAATGGGCCCTATTCATCTGCTAGCTGTTTTTTTTCTTTCCTGATCTAGTCTTTTCTTTTCTAAAACTGGTTTTTTTATCTCAAAAAAAAAAAAAAAAAAAAACACAACAACAAACAAACAAACTAGTCTCTGTTTGGGGCAATCATTTGCCTCAATTTGGGTCATTCCATTTGAATGATTCATTTGAATTTGTGTTTGGACTTTGTATATCTGAAATGAAGTATTTGAATGCCTATTTTGATACTATACATATAAATTCAAATATTTTTATTTAAATATATTATACTAAATGTAAATGTTCAAACGTCAATTTGGATGACTATTTAAAAGCTTTTGTTTAATTGTTTTTATTTAAATATTACAATCCACATGGTTTTTAAAAAAAGGAGAACTAGTTTTTTTTTTTTTTTTTCTGATTATTTACATTTGCAAGAGATCGCTGGATTCAACTTTGTGAGGCATATTAAAGGTTGGTGTTAATTAGCTGAATTTTATGGTACATTTTCTATATTGGTATGTACATGTGCAAGTTATTCTATGCACCGGCAAATAGTGAGTAACCCTTAATGTTTGCTAATTATAAATAAAAATCTATTTAGATGTCTTTTCAGAAGCTTTCTTTTTTCAAGCTCAACTGGAGCTCCAACTAAGTGACATAAAATTCATAAATAATAGGCTTGCTTTGCTCATTGAGTTGTCAAATTTATTGTTGCATTTAGTTGATGCTATTCATTTTTCTTTACAAGATGCTACTTCTCACCATGAATTTCTGCAGGGATTTTAAGGAATGTATCTTTAGGTAAAATCTTAAATCTAACAGTTGTATAGATTTCGTAATATGTTACACTAATATCAGTAACCTATAATATTTTTGGTTGATACATGGGTTCGTTTGGTTCGTTAGTTTGAGTTGAGTTTTTGAAATTTAAATAGTAAATTTTGTTGACTTTTCAGAAAAGACAAAAAACTTTTTGGGAAAAAGACAAACTTTTGAGAAAAAAGACAAAACTTGAGCTTGAAAACTTGAGTTTGAGTTTGTGAACCAAATATATGTATATTATTGGATTGATACGACTGTCGAACTGAAGATTCATCTTGAATTTTAATATGAAAAAAAATATTAAAAAAAAAAAAAAAAACTTGAACTTAGATTCGTTAGTTAGGGACCTAACTTGGAGATGTAGATCTATGATGTATATAATGGCAATGAATTCAAAGCACAAGAAACTTGTGACATTGTAGCTAGATAGGTTCTAGATTTGTCACACAGTCAAAGTTGTCAGACTATATGTATTGCCATAGAATGGGGGATCTTGCGCCAGCTATATCCCGGTATTTGCTTTTATTTGGTTTTCACTTGTGACATCCAACATTTAGTGGTTGGAAGAGGAAACCATATCTGACCACTAAAGTCATGTACCATTATCATATATATATATATATTTATATATATGTATATATATATATATGTATGTATGTATATATATGTATGTATGTATATATATATGTGAGAGAATATTTATCTCCTGGATCTTGTGTAAATGTTCCCATGTGGGCTTACCCTGTTGGATTGTGGAAATAATAATAACAATAATAATAATAAATTATTTTTTTCCTTGAAAAATATAGGAATATTCAAAATATTGTTTGTGTTAGAAAGTTGTAATAGTAACCTGGGTAGTAACATACTTGAAGTGAGAGGTAATATATGGAATAAATATTATGTTATACTTCTCAATTTGTAGGCTATGAAAAAAAGATAAATCTTGTTGACAAAATCTTTTATTAAGGGTTTGTTTGGAGAACAAGTTCAACTTCAACTAAATTGTACTTTTTCATCTCAATTTTTATCTTTTTCTGAAAAGTCAACAAAATTTATAACTACTTTTTAAAATTTAATACTATTCAAACTTAAAAATTTCAACTCAACTCAAACTCAACTCATTCACCAAACACCCCCTAATATTATGATTATTATTTCGAGGGTAAGGTTGTGGCATGAATTATTGTTGTAATACATAAATCTAATTGCATTGGAAAATAAAATGAATTAAAAAACTGGAATGCTTGGAGAAATTTCTTTTAAGTACACCAAGGAGTTTCTTTGGTTCTGTTTTTCTTGTTTGGATGTTAGGAAATTAAAATGAAATGATAAGAGAATTAACTTTAAGCACAAAGTATTTGTTAATCGAAACTAACCTACCTCTATCCTTATAACTCTCTTTCTATTAAAAAAAACCCTCTTTTTTTTTTTTTTTCCTTCTTTTTCGGGTACCACGATGCAATATGACGTGCCAAAAAGTCCATGAATATTCGAAAATTTTTCTTCCTAGCAAGGAGTTTCTTTTTTTTTTTTTTTTTTTTTTTTTTTTTTTTTTTAAATTCTACTCTCTTTGTAGGAAAAAAATCAAAGAAAAGTAACGGTAGAACTCAGTTCAACGCATAGGCTTATATATATATATACTATAAATTTGAACCATCAATTTTTTTTTTCTTTACATTATGTGTATTACATGATTATTGATTTGGATTAATTGCTATTATCCTTTTTGTCAGCATCAACAATAATTACACTTTTGCTAAAAAAAAAAACCATCATGATATGGTGGTATAAGACATCAACCACCACAATGAATAGCATTGAAGAGATAGGATTTCTATTTCTTAAGGGTTAAAAAAAAAAGAAGAAAATTGAAAAAAAAAATCCATTTGATATTGATTTGAAAACATTTTAAAAAGAAATATCACGATTTCTAATAAAAGATATTTTATAAATGGTTCTGAAATAGTATTTGTTTTGCCCAACGAAAACGAAAACAATAAATCATTTTCAGCCTTTATTAAGGAATGAGAAAATGAATAATAAAGTTGTTTCTCATTTTGTTTTCGTTCACCAATAAATATTTTCAAAAATATAATCAAATATTATTTTATTTTTTTATATCCAAATCAATTTATTAAAAAACACAATTATACATAATTTCAAAAAATATCTCAAAATTATTTTTAAAATATTCTCATTTTTTTAAAAGGAAAAACATTTTCATTTTTATTTAATATACAAAATAAAAATTTTCACAGAAATATTTTCAAACGGTTCAATGATTTCCATTTCTCAAAAACAAAAAAATATATATAAAATGAAATAAAATAAAAAGGACAAAATGGAAAAATGTTGTGAAGAAACGACAACTTAGCTGGTCAACAGTTCAGAAAGTGGCCAAAAACATTCACTGACCCCAATATGTACACCAACGGTTGATTAATGAGTTTAATCTAAACGAGCAAAAAAAAAAAAAAAAGTTAAATAATGCCAATATGACTCAAAAGTATTGTAATATGAAACAGCTTTTTACGTCACAGAATAGTTTGACTATATCTATACACGTGTATTCCCCGCCGTTCAATCCGTTCCAAGGGAATATCTCAATATCCCTTCTGTTTCTTTTATACTATTGATAAGAATTACTATTTTAATTTTGAATTAAATTTTTTAACAATGTGTTATAAGATATCACAAAAAGACCTAAAAGATGTTATGTTTCTCCAATCTAACGATTAGCATATTATAGGACTATAAATAAGGGGAAAAAAGCAACATAGTATTTTTGAAGAGATTAATAATAAATTATAATATAATATTTTAAATATAGTAATAAATAGCATAAATAAATTATAATCACATAATATTTTAAAAAAAAAAAACTCATCCTTCTTCTTCGTCTCTTTCTAACATAAAACTATGAACATAAATTTGTAGTTAACAATTAATCATAAAGCCTTATATATATATATATATTATAATTCATCATATTTTAAAAACCATACTATATATAAACTTCAAATATATATATATATATATATATAATATGCTATTTCCTATAATTATCTACAAGTAATTTATCAACCATAGGCTGGATCATGATTTAAAAAAAAAAAAAAAAAAAAGCTTAGATGGTTACGCAGTGTGAAATATTGAAATTTGAGCTATTTTAGACAAGCTATAAATATCACTAATAAAAAAAAAAATTCCAACTTGCGTACTTGGTCTTACTTGTGGTACGGGGCTTCTAAGTTATTGGGTTTTCCTTAAATAATAATCTTAAAATAAAAGCTAATACATAGACCAAGACCATCCTTGTTGATTGGGTTTTTTAAATTAAAAAAAAAAAAACTAATATAAGTGCACATCAAATGACTTTTATCTCAAATGCAACCACCCAAAATTTTTTTTTTTTAATATTTGTGTTCATTTCTCAATAATAAGTAGCTTTCTACTTTTGAGTATTTTAACATTTAGGATCTTCTTTTTATATGTCTTCTTGTAACATTTTTCGTAACCATAAACAACATCCTAAACGTATGATGGTATGACCGTCTAAATCTAATCCTATCAACTAAGGACTTGTTCATAATTTTTATATATCTATTCATAATTTTAATATATCTTTGTCTTTATTATATATATATATATATTTGTCGGTGTGTATTCTGTTTGACCGCATGCAAAGTGCCATACTTTTCTTCTATTTTTTAAATAACAAATATAATTTGAGGGAGCTCGTTATTGTTTAATAATTGGGACAATAAATTATGAAGGTATATTTAACTACTAATAATTTTTCCCATGCTTAGAAAACCCTTGAAAATTAGGGTTTTATGTATGTTTTTTTATCCTAATATTTAATCATAATCATATCAAAATAAAAATATACAGAACAGATAATTTTTTATACAGATTCAACGGTCTAAAAACAAAGTACCATCGATAGGTTATACTAGAAATTACCTTTTGAAATTCATGAATAGCTAAATGAGTATTTAGGGTATTTGAAGTTTCAGGATATAAGCTCTTTTCTTTCTTTTGTTTGAGATTGAATTTTACCAAATAGATAGTGTATATATATATATTATTAAAAAAAAACCCAATTTTCCTATATCGTGAACAGATATAAATAGCTCAAATGAAGAAAATTAAATTCCAATTGAAAATAAAATGAAGAATGTTCAAATAAAAATTTCTTAATCTCTACTAGTAATATTCAAGAAGAATAAAATCAAAGGCACTATTTTTCTTTCAATAAGTATAAATATATTAACAAGAAAATATTTCTGGCACAAATTAAAGAGAGGGAAAAAAGATTTGTGTACAATTCCCAAAAACACGTGCATGTTAGATGATAAATTAGGACAAACATACACCGTTAGATCTACTGACTATTTTTCTCCGTGATATTTGACCAAGAGAACAAATCTACACCGGAACGAAGGGCCGGACGGGCGGCGGCGGCTCGCAGCAGAAGGGAGCCGCCGGGTGCTGCCACTTCTTGAAGACGACGACCGGCGGCTTGTCAGAGTCGGCGTCGCGAGATTTAGCGTCGGCCGTCCGATCGAGAGGCTTCGGCTTCGGCTTCGGCTTCGGCTTGGGCGGCGCCGCCGCCGCGGGGGGAGATGAGGGAGAAGCGAGCGGGGAGAGGAGAGGGATGGCGACGTTCCAGTCGGAGACAGGGCTGATCTGGAGAGAAGCCGGCGCGCGGCGCTGGAGCCGGCTGGGTTGGCGGACGGCGCCGGCGACGGAGATCGGTCTGGTTATTTCTGCCATGGATTTGGAGAAGAGGTCTAGAGAGAGGGAGAGGAGAGAGAGAGAGAGAGAGAGAGAGAGAGAAGTATGTTTTGTTGGATACTTGGATTGGTTTTGCGCTTTGGTTTTGGAAAGAAACAGGGGAAGAGTGATGATATTATATATGTATTAGCTGAGAGAGAAAGAGAGGAGAGAGAAAGAGAGAGAGAAGTATGTTTTGTTGGATACTTGGATTGGTTTTGGGTTTTGGTTTTGGAAGGAAACGGGGGAAGAATGATGATATTATATATGTATTATATGAGAGAGAAAGAGGAGAGAGAAAGAGAGGAGAGAGAGAGAAGGAAGGCATGTGGTGTGCACGGTTCAGTCAGAAAAGGGGATGGGGTTGAGCTGTCACACTTCCCACACGGCTTCGGCTTGGCTGGCTCTACTCTCTACGCCAAAGTCATTTTTTATTTTTTCTCTTTTCCTTAAGCACAAATTTTTATTTTCTGATAATTTAGGCCGTTCTATGGAAGGTTTTGGAGATATGTTTTGATTTGAAAATCAGACATAGTCATTCACCAAAAAAAAATAAAAGACATAGTTTTGGAAATATGGATTTGGAGGAAAAAATTATTTAGAGTAAAAAAAGTATAGAATCTCAAATATATTCAGAAAAAATATCAATATGTATCTTATTTTGTTTTTTCTTAAAATTCTACGAATAAAATATATCATTTAAATTTGAAATAATAAAGTTATACTTAAAAAATAATAATAAAGTTTTAGATGTTTAACGTTTAAATTTACTGTAGACATTTGGATTATAAACAGTTAAAATTAGTTTTGAGTTGAAGAAAAAGAAAAAAAAATGTTTGGAGATATATTCCTAACCTTCAAAAATATAATGCCTCTGTTTGATTCGTTAGTTGGAGATGAAATTTTTAAATTGGCGTTAGTTGATTTTTTAAAAACTTTTTTAAAAAGACAAAAATTAATATGAAAATTTTAAGTTTCAATTGGAACACCAGACAAAAGCGTACATGAAAAATAAAACTTTCCCTAACTTTATCAATATCCTTGACCATATTTAATAAAAATGGCAATCTTTCTTATTTTGTGAAATAAAGGCGTGGAAGTTCATAGCATACAGATAAGAATGATTGTTGAAAGCCTTACCGATGTGCCTTATCTTTGAAATGAGGAGCATATCACCCCAACCTTATTATATGTGTTAGCAATCATGTTTTGTGTGAGCAAGATTATAGACACTATAAAGTTGAATATTTAACTAATAAAAATAAGGTTTCACATTTAACTCTCAAAAGAACCACCTTATATTTAAACCTTCAGCCGCATACCTATTTACGGTCATCCTTTGTTGCTAGAACACCACACTCAGTGATGTTCATTAGAACTAAACTCGGTTAATTTTTTAATTATAGTGATGAAAATACTCAAATAATGGGAGAACATAATAAAGAAGGTTTAATTACAAAATTTCCTCATAAAAATCCTTCTTTTGATAGTTAGAAGGATAGAAAATACATTTTGTTACGCATTAATGTATGGTTGTTGACGTAATAAGTGCACAATTATTACTTTATTATATATTCTGATAAACAATAACTACTGTTCAATTACTATTTCATTAACTAGTGCTGCTTTTAAGTTGGTATAAAAAAAATGAAAAATAAATGAGAGGTCATTTCTCTTATGATTGATTTACAATCATTCTAACAATCTCTTCAATTTGTGAGAGATCAAAATTGTGGTGTTTTATAGGATATTGAGTCATTCCTTAATGTACATTTCTTCATCTTTTCTCTTATATTAAATAATCATAAATGTCAAAATTCTTACCCTACTCCCTCAACTACTCTTATTACTTTCACTTTTCTCTCCAACCAAACACTCTTAAGTCACGAGGATGAGCCATTGAGGAGGAGAAAAATTTTTAATAATTTTTTTACTATAAAACTTTATAAGCTAAAGACGTTTGGGGCCTCTACTCCGGTTGGAGTTTTCCAATGTTTTTTTTTTTTGGTGTCTTAAGTAAGCCAATTTCACTATTTCACATATTCAAATCTCTATTTTTCATTTTCAAAAATTCAAATTTTAAAAGTTCATAATTTTCTTATTTCAAGTCGAAAATGAGATGATTTTTTTTTAAATTACATAGAATGACGAGAAGAAGAAAACAATATTCATATTGCTATTTTTTCTCAAACACATTTTTAGTTTTTATACTTTTATTATCATTGTTCATTTTCAACGAAATACACATTTCCAAACATTAACTCATTTTTAATTAATTTTTTTTTTCAAACCTTCAATTTCAATTGGTGTTTCAAACAACTTGTATAACAACTTGAATAGTCGTCTAAAAACAAGCTTAACTAAAATATGGACCCTAACTAGTCTCCTCCTTTCCACCCCTAACTTCAAGCTTCAACCCTTGACTAACTAAAATATAGACCCTAACCTTGAACTGTACACTTGGAATTTGATTTCCCACCCCACAGAGTAAACTTCCTAATCATTTATGGGTAAAGTTATGGTAAGGTCCTTTTTATATGCCTAATCAATAGAGCTTATTTTTAAACCATTCAAATGTAATCAAACGGCTGAAATGTTGTTTGTGTACGGTAATTATCATACATTTTACCTTACAGTAGTATTTGACTAAGAAATTAAAAAATAATAATAAAATAAAGAATTAAAAAAAAATCCACCTTCACCTGTGGAAGGTTGGGGGAAAGGGGGAGGGGAGGTTTCCGTCGCCGGGGTTGGGAAGGAGGGAGGGAAGGGCTCGTTGTCCTGGGAGGGGGGCACGAAGGTCGCCGGTCGGGGGCCTGAGTTGCAGAGGGACTGGAGAAGGTCGCTGGGCATGGGGTCGAATAGCAGAGGGACTAGATCTTAGGGCAGCTTGCCGAGGGAAGGTCGATACCGGGGGGCTTCATTGGCGTCCGGGAACGAGGGGGGGACTAGGTCACCGGGGTCAAGGTATTGGGTTACCGGCGTCATGGCAGGCAGATCTAGCATGGGGGGTGGCGGGGCTTCGTCGGCGTCGATGAGGGTTCACCGGTGTCGATAGGGACTGGTTTATTTTAGTTTTTTTTTAATGTATTTTTTTATATTATTTTTTAATTTTTTTTTTAGTTTATATTAGTACGAAATAAGTTGCATAATAACTATTATGCATAAGCAAGATCTCAACCGTTTGATTATATCTTAATAGTTTAAAAATGAACTTTACCAATAGGGTCTATAAAAAGAAATTTACCATAACTTTACCCATTATTTATAACCCTTTATTTGGGTTGATTTAGGGGAAGGCTGTGGTAGAGGCACTGTAGTTACTAAAATGTATGTAATTAAGATGAAATTAGACAAATAAAAAAAACTTGAGTACACAAAAACTCACGTGCACACTGCCACATGCAAATACACCCTTTGCCCCCATTATTCCCTAGACCATGGCCTTGAGCAGTGTCTTCATGAACAGCCCCACCACCGCCATCGACCCACTCCCCCGCCGTCAACCCATGCCTATGCCCCCGCCGTAGACCCAAGCCTCTGCCGTTCAGGTACAGCCCCGCGACCGCACCGATGGTGTCGCGACGCATCCCGAACGGCAAAATCGGTTACCGACTTTCCATCGACAGCCCCTAACCTGAGAAATGAACCCCCACCCCGGCGACCTTCCGCAGTTCGGCAATGAAATAGCTTCCCTCACCCGACTTGCAAAATCGCCCTCCCCCCCCCCCCCCCGGTGGCCACCAGACCTGCGTGGTCTGGCCAGATCTCGCCATTGGGGATGTCACTGCTCCGGTGAAGAAGAGAGAAAAAGCGAGGGGAAAGACAGGAGGCTTTTTTTTTAATTATTATTTTTTTTAAGAAAAAGAGGAGAAATTTGATACAATCAATCTTACATTTGCACAAAATTACAGTTGTACATTTTAAAAATAATGCAATAATATTTCTTAAATTGATAACTACCGGTGGGACTCTACCATATATTCTCCGGTTCGTTGATTAGACCTTAAAAAGAGGTCTTTTCGGGACAAAAATCTCAAGTCCAGTCTACTTTTTTCCAAGCCGAGCCAAAAGGAATGCAAGCTGAGAAACAGCCAAGGCGTTAAACAAACCTTACCCAACCGAAAAGTAACATAGAGCATCATATTCTTTGTTAGTCAAAGGCTGAGTTTTTGTGGGTCCCATCTCAAAACCGTGGGGACTTCGTCTTTCGAGAGAGAGTTTTTTTTTTTATTTTTTTTTATTTTTTTATTCTTGATGACCTCTTCCTTTTCAAGTTTTTGCTTTCACCGCCGGTTTTTGACCCTTTTTTATTGAATCAAACGGAATGCTTCAAATAGACATCACAAACGTCGATGTTTTAACCGACGAACCCCACGTGGCACCATCTCAGCCGTCGTTGACTGCCGGAATCTAACGGCAGAAACGTTGTTTACGTGGTGGATTGTGTGCCTTTGAGAACCATGTGGTGACACGTGTCTGGCTCGTATTTGTCCTAATCCGCATCGTCGTTTTGTAGAATTTTGTGGACCATCTACAACCAATCAACGATGCGGCTAAAAGCTCGTCAAACTCAAAATCCGGTAATCAACCAGTCAAGGATATAACCGTCTTTTCTAGAATATTCCACTTGTTTATTACTTTTTTTTATTTTTTCCTTCTTCTCCATTCAATAAAAAAAAGGACATAAGGATTGCCACCCTCATCCTTTCTCATCCTTTCGTCATTTTAAAAATCCGCGAAACTATCGAGAAAACGAAAATTATCTTACTCAATTTTATTAAAAAGCTAAAAACGAAATTATAAAATATGGAACCTAGATACATTCTAAAAAGAAAATAAAAATAGATATTATACTGATAAAAGGAAAATGAAGATATTCTCATGATCTGAACAAATTGACCTTTGCATTCGTTACCATTAGCAAGGACGAAATTTACAAAATTGGGCTCTTCTTGAAACTACTAGACTAGACATGAAAAGCCCCCACCTGCACATGCATATATATATATATATCAAGGTTTAAAATTGTACAATCCAGTATTAAGACGTTTTCTATTTAAGAGTTAAGGCGTAAGTCTTAATGTAGTTTAAAGAATAATCCTCAAAATGAAACCATAAAAATAAATCAAAAAAATATGAAAAATCATATAATAAGTAAAAATCATAACATAACATCAAATTTTTTTCTTCAAATGTCTATCTTTCAACCTTTTATTGAACATTATGTAAACTAATGTGGTCATTTTTATAGTAACCAAGTGATTTCTTTAGACGGGAAAAAACTTCAGAAAAATTGAGACTACAGCCTCAATATTACGTAATTGCATTTTGTTTCTGAAGACGCCTTAATTCATAGAGACGTATGCAATTTAGAGGGCAATTGAGACTTAGGTCTCATTACTATTTTTTTTTTTGCAATTCATTGAGGCACGCCTCATTGTGCGTCTCAAATTGTGCAATTTTAAACAATGATATATATATACACACACATACGTGAACCCAGATTTTTTTTGCTAAAGATACATGAACCCAGCTATACATATAAAATATATACCATAAAATCCATGAAGTCAACAAAATGGGTTTTTGAAAAATAACTTCAATTTTAAACTCATCTGAAAAGCATTTTCAGCTCCTCAATCCTAGCAGACCGAACTTCCTCATCAGTGAGAGCCCCAGCTATCATTCTCTGCTTCCTGGCTTGAACCTGTTGCATGCGTTCCTCCACAGTGTCCTGTGTCCATTTACAATTGGTTAACTAAGCCCCTTTGAATCACCGAGACTGTTTCTGGACACTATTTAAAAAAAAATTTATAATATTTTTTCTTATAAAATTTTTTCCAAACGGACATAATTGATAAGTTATGTTTAAGTTAACAGCAATGACAAAAAAAAAGTCCTAGTTGGTGAACTTATCACAAAAAAAAAAAACAAAAAAAACAAAAACAAAAATAAAAATAAAGAAGCTAAGGTTAGGCAAGAAATAAGAAGCTTTGTAATGTTATTATTAAAATGGCTACAACTTTGACTGGCTACGTCTACAACATGGAACTCAGCTGGCCTCTAGTCCAATTATTCATGCTTGTTTTTGATATATATATCAGACCTTTTCTTTTAATCATTGAACAAAAGCATTTGGAGTTTTGGATCTATACTCTTTTTTTGAGTCCATGACCCGGTCAACATGTCAGGGATCCTAAGGAGTCCAATTCAGAGTATAAGACATTCCGGGTCAAATTTGACCCGCTCCACCCACTCGTCCTGGGTTAGCGTGATGCAAAATCGATTATAAGGATAAGAGATTATATCTACCAATAAAAATATGATTAACAATTTGATAAAATAAAAAAGTTGGGTTTAGAGTCAGAATATCTCACCTTGACAATGAATCGACGTACAGAAACCGTTCGTTTTTGGCCAATGCGGTGAATTCGCATAATCGCCTGCTCTTCAACTGCTGGATTCCACCATGGATCCTATGAAGAGAACATGGCATGTTTGAGTTTGACAAAGAAAATGAGAATCTTTTTCTTTTGGTCAAAAAAGGAAAAAAGGGAATCAAAAGATGGAAAAGAAAATGTACCATCAAAAAGACGTTAGATGCTACAGTTAAATTCAACCCCACACCACCAGCTCTCAAAGACATTAACAGAACCTGAAATACAACACCAGCAACTCATTATTTAGCATCAAAAGTATCAAAGCAGTGGAGAATAAGTGGGAACATTTTAACTATTTTAAAGTGCTTTACCATTTTCTCTTTGTTCTCGTTGAACTCATGCAAGACCTTCTCTCTTTGCTTCTGCGTTAGCCCTCCATCGTAGCGCAAATACCCGATTCCCTCCCTTTTCAAAGGGATCTCTAGAAGGTCCAAAAACGTGGTCCACTGACTGAAAACGATGCTTTTTTCGCCTGTACCAGAATGGCGAATTCGTTCCAAGCAGTTCAAGAGGCTTGAGATCTTTGATGATTCCTTCCAGTTCTTCTCAACATCAACATGGAACCGGCTCTCTGATGGGCACGTTATGAGGTCGGTTTTTCGAACCATTTGACGACACAATGGGCATAGCCCAGCTGCTGGGGATCGCCAGCTTGAGAGAAGACACTCCCTGCACATTCTGTGCGCGCAGGGTGTCAGTACAGGGTCATCTGCCGACTCCATGCATATGGGACACTCCAAGATCTCGCCACGTCGAATGGCCTCAACGACTTCTTCAACGTATGCTTTGGTGGGGCCATTTGGTGCTGAAGTAGCAGACTCAGCTAGTTCAAAAAATCTTCTGGCAAGCTTGCTCAAGTCTGCAAACTTCTGTGAATCGCCTCTACTGCATTGTAAGAAACCACGGAAATCAGAAGCAAGAAAATGGAACGGACCAGACCACGTTACTTCAACAATGTTGCTATTCTTTTCACCTCATAACAAGAAATGGGTGGTTGCAACACTGCCTCAGCCGTAAAAGCAGCTCAAGGATACTAGCATAGTTATGTAGAACTTTCCCTTGAGCCACAAACTGGTCGAACTGGACCTGCTCATACAAAAATATTTGATGCGTAATTAAATTGAGAAACTAATACTGGCTGTCAAGAAGATTAGAAGAAATGAAAATAATCCTTGAATAGAAACTAAATCTTGAAGCAAATAGCTACCTTAGATCTTTTAAACAGGGCATCATAAAAATCTTGTTCGGCTTCTGTCATTTCACACTCGATGAGTTGAATGTCAGTTGGAGGAAGAACAAGTATGGCCCTGTCCATTTACCAGATATTAAAACGCTGACATTGTATTAAAAAAGGAAAGGCAATGTACAGGAACTGAGCAGATTAAATAATCACCTTCCTTCTTTGTCCTTCGATTCCTTTGTTCTTCTCAACATAAGCGGCCTCAAAATAGCCTTTATTAGTCGTAACCCTCTTGGGTCACCATTCTCATAAGGCCTTTGAATCAACTTGTTCCACCTGCAAATGAGCAGAATCATGTGTGAATGACAGAATAAAAGAATTAATGAGCTAACAAAGTCACACTTGAGACCCAATCTACCACAGAAAAAAGAGACGGAGATACACGAAACTATGACTAGAATAGTATACAAATATACAGAGTTCTTTTTTGAGTTGCTTTGTCATACCATGCCCAGTTGCACCATGGTTCAACATGCAAGAAGCATAGGAGACTGTAGAGGTCCTCCAAATTATTCTGCCGCAATTGAACAAATTCACCAATTATGACTTAAATGGTTGTCAACTTGAAGACTAACCAAACAGTATTTCTCGAAAGCATTAATGTGAACTTGAGGCAATAGGAAGACCTGAATAGGTGTTCCTGTAAGACACCATCTGCAATGAGAGGATAAAGTAAAGGAAGCCCGAGCACCTAGAGTCTTCCAGCATTTGATCGTATGGGCTTCATCTAGCACCACCCTATACCAGTCCACCCTGTGGAAAATGCTGTTCTCTCCCTCCTGTATCAGGATTTTAAAAATTTTAATTCTATAGAAGATAAAGAATTAAAATTGGAAGAGAAAGACTGCTTAAACGAACATCCTTACATTTTTGTGAGCGTTGGTCAAGACACCATATGTTGTCAAGACGACATCATATTCTGCGATCTCCCTGGGATTATGTGCTCTTCCCCCACCATAGTGAACAAAAATGGAAATGCTTTCTGGCTCTGAATGTGTTTCAAGCTCATCCTGGTAATTTTTCAAGCGGTCCAATAAGTGATTTAGAGAGTTTAACGAAATTCTAATAACATCCTCAGTTTTAGTTTTCTGAGTCTTAGCAAACAGGAGAGATTTACCTTCCACTGGCTTAACAAAGCCATGGGACAAATAATGAGTGTACCACCCTTTGGTTTGGATGAGGCAGTGCTTTCTGCAGCATTTTTAACAAGTACTTGATTATCAGGACTACATCGGCGTGGACTTTTTAGTATTAAAGCAATTGTCATCACAGTTTTCCCGAGCCCCATTGCATCTGCTAGGATCTAAAGACACAAATTGAAGTTTGTATGCAGTGAACAACCGCAAGCATTGGCACAAAATGAGATTTGCTACAACATACTGACGCATGTAAGACCAAAATAGAGCAATGTGACGACTAAGTACTCACTCCTCCTCTTGCCATCTGAGTTGCAGTTGGAAACCTGGTTGTTGCTTCCCCTGAGAAGAGGTTCACATAGATTGAGGAAGCTCTCCTGCCAAAACAAGTTCATCATTTAACAACAATATTGATTTGAACAAGTGCGTTGTCGCAGATGAAATGTGTGTTCTTTGTTCCTTAATTTTCCTCTATAACTTCAACAGACTACATACTCATCACTTATACAATAGGCTGCCCAGCAGGGATGAAGAGTTTTTGTTGCTTTCTCAACATCAATTCCCTTCTCTAGTTCTGACATCCAATAAAGAGCTTGTTTCTGATATGTCCTTAGGTTACACGTCAGAGTGCTTGGCGGTTCCATTACCTAAAATATTAGGATAAATTTAACACATGATGAGCTTCAAAACATAACAGCATAATTTATTTTTTTAAACACCGAGTTAAACATCACAGACCTCTAAATTGTATGAATCTACAGCTCCAACAAGCTTACTGAGAGATGATTGTGAAACAACTTGCTCGTCTTTGGCTTGCTCTGGGTACTGCTGGCAACCTTTCCTTTGTTTGACAAGAGGCAGCGTCGACTCAGCTTCATCTGGTTCAGCCTGTTTTAGTCAGAATAACATGCTTTGTAAACAATCCCTATTAATGACCAGCTGATCACATATCTCAAATAATTAATGAAAAACCAGTACTTACTTCTAGATTTAAGAGGCGCTTCCGAGAATCAAGTTCTTCCGGGGTGAACTCAGCCTGTTTAGGACCAATAAGAAGTACAAGCTCATCGAAAAGTTGACTAAAACAAATAGGATTGAATCATTGTTGCCTTAGTAAAATGTTGAATTATGGGCTACTAGAACAATGAAGTTAGAGAATACCTTCTGAAAAGGTTTGATTTTCAGGAATTTGAACAGAGTAAGGAGAGGATAAATCGTGGAGTCGATGTTCGTAGCTTCGGGTTTCCACCCCCATGAAGAATTGTCACCATCCGTAAATATCGAACTATGAATGTAAAAGCTAAAATACAAAGCAATCTATCAATTAGAGCAAAACAGAAATATCGATGTTAAAAGAGAAAACCAAAGGATGATAACAAAGTGCTATTTTTTACCTTACATACAGCATGATTTCTTGCATTATAGAAAGGCATGGTGGCGCAGCTATACAACGCCCGCATAATTTCACCTTACCGGAACTCACAAGAGGAATGATACATTTTCCCCACTCCATGGGAAGCCTACCAATCTAATGTTTAAACACGACAGAACACATGTCACTATCAAGCCTTTGTATAAACAAGCAACTCAAGAACAAACACCTATAGAGAACTGATCACAATCAAGGAATAAATTTTTTACCTCTCCAAAACGTTTGGTTGAGAAGCGAACAATCCAATGTGCATTAGACCTCCAATCGGTGGAAGGTAAAGAGAAGTGGACGATCTCGTTGTCTACCAATTTCCTGCCTTTAGTAGTTGAAAGTGCGGTGACCATTGTTCTGCCGACCAGAAACCAGTTGGGCTCTTCGGGGAAGTCCCCGTCCTCCACCGGAACATGACAAGGCTTTTCATCCTCAGTCCTTTGCTTCTTTGCATTGGATGAATTTTGCAAACTCTGTACTCTTTTATTAGGGATTCTGTTGAACTTCATGAAACTCTCCCGAGTAATTTCTTTGACTGGTTCTTCCTTCACCGCAAGTACCTTTTGCTCAACCCCCAAGACAGGTTCTTGTTTTACTGGGACGATTGGCTTTGAACTGCTAATCAGGTCAACCTCAATCGGTTCATCCTTTACCGGGATGATAGCTGTCGCCCAGCGAAGCGGAACAGCTGCAATTGGCGCCTCTTGTTTTGCTTCAGCATTGAGACCTTCACATGAAGCCTTGCTCCCCAAACTCACTACAGGTTCATTTTTGCCATTCTCCTCACACCATTGTTCGAATTCCTCGATAATATCTTGTAAACACATAAACTTCCTAGGCTTAACTCGCTCGTTCAATCCGTTTCCTTCAAAACCAACACCAGGTTCCCCCTCTTGTTTCTCTCCAAAATTAAGACTTTCTTCAACTCGAGGCATATCGGGCCCCTCCGCTCGAATCACCGCGTTCGACTCGCTCCGAGACTCATCAACTTCAGATGGTTTAATCTTCATCACTTCTTTTGCTTGAGAGCTAAGAAATTCCTCCGTCGTCATGACTTTCGTATTCGTAACTTTCAGAAACTCGTCGAACGACATTCTAGAAGCCACATTTACCGCTTTTCGTTCCTCCGATTTCTCTTCTACATCAGGGCTTTCTTCATTTCGATGAACATCAGGCTCCTCCTTGAATCGAATCGTCTCATTCGCCTCGCACCGAGACTCATCAGACGGTTTAGAGTCAAGATATTCCTCCGTCGTCATTACTTTCGTGTCCGTAACCCTAATAAATTCATCAAACGACATTCTAGAAGAAACACTCACCTTTTCCCCCTTTTCCTTCTCCGATTCCTCCGGTTGTTCTTCTCCTCCGATCTGCGCCGAAATCCGAGCCCCTGTGCTCGTCATCGTCCGCTTAACCGCCACCAGCACCGGATTATCGGCGATAAATTTTGCAGCGGCGTCCGGATCGTCGTCGGAGAGGGAGAGCGCTCGGAGAACGTCGGATTCCGGGGTTTCGGACCCGACGATGGACTGAACCGTCTTGATCTTTTCTTCGTCCTCTGCTGTCCGATGATCGGCCTCCATTGTTGAGGCTCGGAAATGGTGGAGGAAGGAAATGAAAATGTAGGGAAATGAAAAGGTGAAATGAGGGCGAGGGGGTTTTATCTGGGAAAGAATTTGGCGCCAAAAGTGCTTTTACCATTCTCCAATTTGGCGGTTTATTTTATTTTATTTTATAAATATATATAAATAACCTCTTAAATAGACTAGTTTATATGTACTTTCATTTTGCATCTTTTGTTTTTGTTTTTTTTTTTTTTTTTTTGGCACTGAAGGTCCGTTTTAGAGATACCTAGAGATGATATTTTGAAGGTTAGATTGGAAATATATGTTTGAGAAAAAAAACTTTTGAAAAAATTAGATGATATAAAAAATAGTGTAAAATTTTAAAATGTGTTTAAAAAAATTATGTAAAATAAATCTTGTCTTGTTTGTCTTATTGTTATGAATATTTTAACATAAAAAAACATTTTATTTTAATTTGAAATGAAAAAATTATATAATTTTAAAATTTAAATTTTTTAAAAATATAAAAAAAAATTGATGTAAAATTGAGATTTTGAAATTGAGACGATAATGGCTTCTCATGAAGACCCTAAAATTTTTATAATTAAAGAAATGATTTAGAGATGTCCTTGATGACAATCTTACAAATCACTTATTTTTGTAAGGGGGTGTTTGGTGTGTAAGTTTGAGTTAAGATTTGTAAGTTTAAATAGTAAATTTTTTTGAATTTTCAGAAAAGACAAATAACTTTTTGGGGAAAAAGACAAAAAATATGATGAAAAAAGTACAGTTTAGTTTAAACAGAGTTTTTTGTCAAACAAGGCCTAAGCTTATCAAGGACAGCTGGTTTGACCCATTCGGCCTCGACGACCTTCTTTTTTTTTTTTTTTTTTTTTTTTGTGGAAAATTGAAAAAACAACCTCTATTTCTTAGGGAATTCTAAAATGGGGAAGGTTACTTACAACATCCATGGGTAAAAGTTTTCAATCGTTGGATCACTTTTTCATTGTCTAGAATCTAGATTGAAAAAATGTACCAAAACTAATTTCATAATTTTACACTGGATTACACTTGAAAAAAAAAAAAAAAAAAAGACAATAAAATGCTCTTTTCTTCCTCTTCCTTTGTCCAAAACGTCGGTGATCGAAGGAAAGGGGCTTGCTACTGGGTTCGCGCGAGGGCGACGGCGGAGATTTGGGTTTCAAGGGCTCCGCGCCATCTCCGAACCCACCTGTCAGACTTGGGTTTTCTGAAAACGGCGAAAATGGAGAAGTCGTGGGGCTAATTGTCGAGCCACCAGTTGTCGGAGGTTGCGAGGTCGCGACTGGGTGACCCAAAGCCCACATCGCCAGCCTCGCCACCATCACCCCGCGAGCTCATAGCCCCTACACCTCCTAAGCCTTTTCGATTTTCCAGATCCGTTCTCAGCCTCTCCATGCCGTTGATGCCATTAGAACTCACCCTAGTTTCGCCGGAGTTCTCGCCGTCGGTGCCTATAGGGATTGCCACTCGACCTCCCATCGTAGATCTGCAGAACCAATAGCACAGATCCGCCGTGGTTTTGATCACCGCTGTCTCGCCGAACCACCACTTGCCGTCGGTGAATGGTTGTCGAGAACCATGGAGGGGAGGTTTTTTTTTTTTTTGTTAGTGATTGCTTCAAATCCTATGTAGTTGGGTGCATTATAGATTTTGTGAGCACATAAAACCTACACCATCAACATCAAATCTATGATTGGAAAGTTTTACTCCATCAATGGGTAAAAAACCTTACCCCGTTGTAAAATTTAGATATATTTATTTATTTTGTCATCCTTAAGATTTTTTTGAAAAAAATTTTGATGAAAAAAAAATTATATTTTGATGCTATTGTTGTTGGTGTAAATCTCATAAACAAAGTAAATTTTGGTAAATTTTTGTTTTAGCTTTGTTCTTTATCAGGAGGGTCGGCCAATGCGAGCCAACCCTATGGGGGATTACACAAATTATGTCGGCCATATGTCTTGATAGCCATACAGCACTCACCAATCCGAGGGTGAGCGTGGCATATTTAGCCAACCGACCCTTTTAAACTTCTACCTTGCATCACCATTTCTATTTATACTCATTCTTTCCCTTGCCCTTACCTTCCCTTTCCGATGTGGGACTTTTCCAAAGCTCAAATAGCTGATTTGCTGTTCTATTACCTAGCCACTGACTTCTTCAACAACATATTTAGAGGGAAGATAGGAAAATTGAACCTTTGGAATATGATAATATTTATGCATAGTAATAATACAAATAATTATCTTTATGAATTAATATAACACATAGCCTGTGCTTGAAGGAAATAAGAGTCCTTGTACTTCCTGCCGCTTCCTATGTGAATCCCGTTGCGAATCCAGTCCTCCCTGTGTATCCAAGCGTCCCGACCAAAGTCAAGAATTCCTAGAATCTGTCGAGAACAAGATAGATTATTATATGAGGAATGTTTTATGACTGTGTTGATGAGTTGCAGCAAAATAACTTACCGCTCCGCCTTTCCATGATACAAAAGTCGGATTAGTTCTTGACTGCAAAACCTATTGAACATCGGTTAAAGTCAGATAATACGTGGGGTGAAATGTAAATCAAGTCTGATCCATTTCACTTTTCAACGTGCAGCCACCGGGGTACTTATAAGTTTTATCTCCGTCTCTTCTTTGACAAGAAAGGAAAACAAGAAACGAAATGATCGAGACAAAGTAGCTAACCTCAACAGTATCAATGGCCTCATTTGGAGGAATTGCATGCAAGACCCTGCAACAAGGGGGAAAAACAATGAAAATAACACGAGCGGAAAAGAAAAGAGGGGAAAAAATGACAACATTTAAGCAAGAGTAGAACAAACCTGTCCTCCAAAGCAGGAACAAGACCAGTAGTCAAGGCCACGCCACCAATCTACAGCAACAAATTGTGTCCATAAGCGAAGAGTCGATAAACATTGAAACTTGCAGTTCAACTTTATGCCAAAACTTACCAATTGTATGCTACAAAACAATTTTCTTTGGAGTTCAATGCGACCCGTCGAAAGAATGCTACTTGTGATGGCTTCTGCAAGGCCAACTTTCTCTTCTTTCTTTGGTTTGGTTGTAAAAACCGGATAGTTGTCCCACATCGGCAATCCAACATTGATGCCGGGAAATAACCCATCTGGCATTTCAGGTCTTCTGGGAAAATCCATTTGCCATGTATCTTCCAGCATATCCTCATAGTCATGAAACCTGGAGAAGTAAACCTATTAGAAGTCGTGCAGGATTTACCAGACACTTTCTATCGTGCAAACGAAAACTTGATAAACGCTTTTACTAACCAAGAGCGGGATGGTGGAGGATAAACATCTGGAACCAAAAGAGTTGGGTAGAACAAACCCATTGGAGGGACCTATTTAGCATGCGGTTATAATTAATCTTCTGATTAGAAAATACATCTCGGAAGACAGAAGCAACGATACTTTTAAGAAATAGACCCACGTTAAGAGCAGCCAGTCTTGTCTTATGAGATCCAGCTGGCATGTTATCTTCATAAGAATGAACTATGGCAACAGCATCGAGTTCTCCCTCCTGCCGTAGGAAACTCATCAAATTAGTAAGGCATATCTGAGAAGCGAACCTCAAGTGTCTAGGAGTCTTAACCAACATATCAGTAGCCTTTAAACATCCAAATAATCTCAGTACAGATGAGAAGAGCACGTAAATAGTTGGTACGAGTTTGTCAATTTATTTGCGTGTACCCCTCTTTGATTTATTATTAGCAAACAAGCATCAAAGTAACGGAGCTGAATACTACGGTTTGCAATTTGAATGTGAGTGGTATAGGAAGATGAACTCACTTTAATTTCACAATACGACTCTTTCAGTCTGTTAAGCATCAAGAGGTCTATAGGTTTGGACAAAACATCGGTACGAATCTGTGGCCAGGTCTGATGGTGCCTTTGAGTCCAAAGAAGGCATCTCGATATATCCTGTAACAGTGTATTCATGACTTTAATCCAATTAAAAGATGGCACTATAAAATCACCAACACATAATAGAGAGTAAACAAGAATAAACACCCCGAGATCATTATAATTATACAAAACAAACCTCTCCACCAAAAGGCAAAGTCTTCTCAGTAGTAGGCAAAGCCACTCCATCCTGGACAGCAAAAGAGAGAGATTAATTTCCTTGTTTCCTTATTTTTCACTTTTCACCTGTTACATGTGAAACAATGAAAGGACACTTATATTTTTACGGGAAATACAAGTGCTATTATGTTCTGGCCAAAAATAGGATCAACAAAAAGACGGTATCGTATTTCTAAGTAACCAAGTAATAATTGGTGAATGAACGTGGAAGCATTTAAGGAAATAGAGGTATTCGGGAACATTCACAGAGCAGCAGCACGTAGGTACTAAAGTTGTTCATAGAGATCCAAGAAATGTAGAGAAGGCGTTGAAGGTAAGAGTGGCTCCAGAAATAAAATCTGTAGCCTCGGGATAAACCTTGTGATGGATGACCAACAGTGGAATCAGAATCATGGTGATAATGTCGATAGGTTGCAGTTGCCATGTTTATAGTAGTGTCAGGAACATGAGAAAATAGTAATCTACTTTTGTTTTTATTACTGCTTAATAAGAAAACTTATTCCTTCCTTAAAAAGATAATTAAAGTTGAGAGCCAAAGCATGAATTTTTTATTTACCTCATTCTCTCTCTTTCAAAGGGGACAGGGAAAAAGCCAAGGTATATAGCATGACAAGTATTTAAAACTCACCACAAATTTTGCATATGACTATGGTCTATACCAGCACCACAGCGCAAGGAAATAAGGAAGAAAAAAAAATTACCTCAACACAAATAACTGACGCCACCTGAGCACCTATGTTTACAACACATGCCGTGGACAACCCATTCCCGAAAACTGCAGCTAGACCTTCCTGCAATAGTCAATTCAGAGTAAGATAATAAACAGTAGAGAACTGTTAATGAAAAAGGATGCCGTTCATCAATCAAATAATGGGCTGAAGCTTGTAAAAAAAAATCTGAACCGAAAAATTTGCAACAAGAACTTAACCAAAATCAAAATGTAAGACTCATTGAAAAGTTCCTCACCTGGTGCACTACTGCAGAGCTAAAGCGCAAGTCTCGCAAGACTATAGACAACATCTCTTTTATCTCTGCTTTAAGTAACGACAAATAGAATTTACAATAGTTTCCACTTCTTCAATCAGAGTGACAGGATAAGACGGAAAAAGGATAACCAGATAAAGAAAAGTATATGTACCAAAAGCATTAAAGCCCACCCAATTACATATACATTAATATATTTTATTCTTTTTTATTATTTTTCTTAACGGGACGGAATTAGTAACATGCCAAGATGTAAGACGAATACGGTGCAAAGCTTAGAAATGGTAGTGATAAGAATTTGTCTTCAAAAGTTACATTACGAAGGTTAGCTTAACAAGTTACTTCTACGTACCTCGATTATCAAATGTCTCAGGAACAACAAGAATTGCAGAATACATGATTCTCTCCGATAGAGGGATATGCAATTTCTCTGCCAAAATCCACTCCCAAATAGCATGCAAGTCCTCAAGTACCTGGAATTAATATGAAAAGTAAACGACAGATACATAAGGTATGAATAAATAACCCTAGTCCAATTCATGCAGTATGAACGAATACAACAAAAATTTGGTGAGCAACATATGAACTTTAATAAGTACATGTTTTTGGGAGTTCATATATGCATATATATATATATATATATAATACAATATACTTCAAGCGATATAACACTTCTGCATCCGTAAAATTTCTCACGACTGAAATAGAGAATAAGCCATGTGTTTGATGTTACTAACAAACGTAGACCTCTCTCTCATCTATCGGGAAACTGATAAAATCAATCTGTACCTGTTGCATGGGATAATGTTGTGAAATATTGAGGTGACCCCTGCGAATAGGACGACATAAGCAATAGGGCTCTGCAGGGGATATTCTTAGAGCTTCCTCGCCGCAAATTAATTGTTTGAGTTTAGGTTCACTGGAACTAGGCTCTTGAGAAGCAGCACCTTGATGTTGGTCCGCAGACTCAATATCTACACCTTTATTCACCACAACTTCTGCAGATCAAATACACCAGTTTTAACAAATTGCTACGTAAACCAAGTAATAAAGTATGCCATAAAGATCAATTTAATACACAATGAGCTAGGTCCATTTTTACTTCTAAATCCACGTTAAACCACTCGTCTACATTAAGCAGCCAGAATATTCGAAATTCTAAATTAGACAAACACATGAAAGTGCACTAGATTGATAATTTGCTTTGCATATATTATGGCATGCTACGTAAAAGCCAATTTATAATAATTCAGAAATGATTAAAGCATGACATAAAACTGAGCAAATTATAAAGACTCCTCTACCATTTGTTGCTGAAGATGAAGTAAGGTTCTTCTCATATACGTTTGTCCAAGCGAATGCGGTATCCTTCCTGATATTCTGTGGATTATTAAATCCATCAACACGTCCCATCTGCAAAACAGTTTCGTGATTATACCTGTTTTTCTTTTTCATTTCCTCTCATCAACATTGCAAACATCGAAAATAGTAACCATAGACTTCATTTCTTTTTCATTCAGGAAAACATTCTATTCTAAACAACAAAAAATACTATCCGAATAATAGAAATGAACATGATCACTCCTTACTCATACCTTGCGCGGCAAGGCATTGTTCGCGACCTCTTCATCCAAGAACGGTATCTTCAAAAATGATGCAGCCTTCAAAAAGTGAAAACGTTTGTATTCAGATATCACTCCATAGGCCCATTTGCCATTACTTTTGATTATGTTTTTAGGCATGAGAAGAAGAAAAGCAAATACCATGGTTTTTCAGCTAGTGTTTGGAACCACATTTTTCAAAGTTGCTTGAGGGCACAAAACAATGTATAAATTTTCAATCAGCAATAAAAATGTCATATTGAAGTTTTATAAAATTTTATTAAAGCTTAGGTACAAGTTTCAAAACCTTCTTAGAAGAGATTTTTTTTTTTCAAATATGACTAGAATCTCTTCCAGAAAACTATCCGGAAGGCTCTCTGAAGCAGCGTGTGGACTTCAAAAGCCAAAAGTAGCTTCCAGGAAGAAATGCCAAACTGGCCTTATAACAACAAGGTAAAAAAATTAACAAATTATGGTGTGTTTGGATGAAACATTCCAATAGCTATTATCGGACTCCAATGTAATATCCATTTGGCTGGGCAACTACAAGAGTGAAATTATTTGAATGTTTTACTATTTCATAACAATTCAACCCAAATTCAAATCCAATTCTCACTTTTTAAATATCTGTACCACACTTATTTCTCTACCGCTACACTATTCAAATGTTACCTTTAACAAAAACAATCCAAACACACATTTAATTTGAACACACAATTCAAATTATACATTTTAATGCAAACAATTAGTTTGAACAAACATTGAAATGCAGTATATTGATCCAAACGGAATATAAGATTGTGCGTTAACACAAATCAATAACAAACTCACAACATCATAAGCTCTTTCTCTCTCCATATGCTGGACAGTAGTGACCTGAGAATTGAGCATCTAAAATCCCAGAAAAAAAAAAAAAAAAAGTTTTCCCAAGTTATAAATAAACCCAATTAACATTATTATCCATAAAAAAAATTACCCCCAAAAAAAAAAAAACCTGGTCTTGGACGCTTCTCTTGGGGACTTGGGTGGTAAAACGAGCAATGCAATGAGGGATATAGAAAGGGGCGTCCTGAGAAGCAAGCCCGATTCTGACATTCGCCGAACCTTTTTGGTTCAAAGGGAATAAACCCAAATTAAATTTGCTTAAAAAGCTTCGATTTTTGAGATGAAAACTAGATTTAAAAAAGAAAAAAAAAAAACTCAAAAGAGTACCTGGATTGATAACGACCAAATTGGAGCCTCGTTCGGAAACTAGCTGAGAAGGAACCACGGATTTAAGGTAATCCTGGATCAAAAAAACACAAATTTAGAGCGAGAGAGAGAGTAGAATGGAGGAGTTTGTGTGGAATCTTTACCATCTTTGAAGAACAAGAGATTGGAAATTGGAGTGGGAAATCGAAATGCCCCTTTTTTCGCTTGTTTTTCTCCTACTCCCTCTGCGGATTACTGATTTTGTTGTTTTTGGTTGTTGTTGTTGATTTTGGGTATTTTGAGTTCAGTCATGAGCAGCAATGGAAGATGATTTTACCGAAGAGTTAAGTGATGAAATTGTGCAAGTTTCAGGGGAATTTCATTTTTGCTCCTTTTTTTTATATTTTTTTATTTATGGTAATAAATTATCAAAATTCTAAGTAAATAGTTGCAAATTTTTGATACAAAAACTATGTGTCGTTTTACTATACGACAGCATGGTTTTGTGAATGGAAGACATGTCGTTTTTTTTGGCAACGGCAAATTTTATGTGCTTTTTTTTTTCGAAGAAAAATTTTTTACTTTTTTTTAATTAATTTTTCGTGATAGGACTAGGACGGGCATTTTGCATAACGCGACATGTCGTTGTTGAACAAAGCTACATACCAATATGTGGTTCTATTAACAAACGAGACGAGCAAACTAAGTAGTTAATTTACTAAACGGTACGTCGTTTTCAACATAAACGACAACAAACTTTTAGGGCAAAAGAAATATATTAGAGGCTTTGGGTTTTTGAACAATATTTCATTTTTTTCAACTCAGCCGAAGTTGAAAATCGACGGATCGTTTTGAAGAAGGACCACATTTTCTCCAACGAAAAAATATTTCAAAATTTTCACCTATAATAAGGTTTTTTTTTTTTTTAATTTGCTTTTCGAAATCTCTTTTACAAGGTTTTACATGTAACCACTTATAAGGATATAACTTTTTCATGCAAATTCCGCTTTTGAGTTTGTGTTCATTTCTATCCTGTTTAGAGAATTTGGACATACGATTTTACTACTTGCCTATGCAATTTATAGGCTTTTGTAATTTTCTATGTTCACAAAGAGCTCACAAAATTATCTGCATTTGTCTGGTCGTGGCAAAACACTCTTGGCACCTAACTCCTAAGGGTAGCTCCAGTGGTCGGAAAGTCGCAGCCTAGGAGATCGCTCCTTTCCAGGTTCGAATCCTTTTGGATGCTCTCCGGTGGCCCCATAGTTTAACTACTAGCGATTTATCATGATCTGTGTTACGGATAGATCCCAAGGAATTCACTGGATAGATCCCATGGAATTCACTCGACTCTCGACCCGGCTACCCATTGGTTAGGGCACACACTCTAAGGACAAACACCCCAAGTATTTTTCAATGTGCTGATTTGTCATTTATCTACTCAGATGGCAAAACGGCAATCCCAACAAGATTGAACAAGTTTTTTCTTGCAAGGACATATACGAACCTAAATGCTGTAATTAGTATTATTATAAGAAAGAGAAAAGACATTGAGGGTTGAAGAAGTTTCATACGAATTTAATTTCAAGAAAAAATTCCTCTTCTTTCTCTCTTTAAAGATGAAATAATCCGGTTCAAGAAAGGTATATCTGATCCCAGAACTGGGAGAAATAAAGTAACAAATCCTAAAATATGAAGAAAAAAAAAACTAAACATTACAAGAGTAGCAAATGAGTGATCAACATCCAGCAGTAGTATTGATGCTGCCGGAGCAGCCACTTCTTCTGTCCCTAAAAATCGCAACACTCCCAAAAAAAATCCGACGACAAATTGCTTCTTCGCTGATCTAAACTGTCTTGGATTTTGGAGCCTTCTTCTTGATTTGCCTCTTTGGAATGGAGTTCTTCATCCCAATGAAGAAAAGCAATGCACCAAAAAGTGCCACATTCTGCAAAACAAAAAATAAAAAACAAAAAATGCAAACTCGATTAGTTACATTTCCAAAAGAGAAACGCCGACAACCCATCAAGCATTAGAGTTACACAAACCTGCAAGAAATCATTCAAAAGTGCACCAAAGGCATCCTTCTCGGGGCTGTAGTTGTAGAAATCGTAAAGAATAGGAGTAACCAGTGCCAAGTAGAAAAGCTGAAAGGAGAAACAATTATCAGTTTCCATGACTGGAGCCACAACTCGAGGCAATGCATCACAAAAACCCAAAAGAAAGAGAATTCTAACCAGGATATAAGCTCCGAAGGAGCTTCCAAATACAAATAGGATGCCACCGAGCGCCTTTGAAGTTGTAACCATTGCCACTAACTGTCTAGGCTGTATTTGACATTTTCCAAAGTAGAAGCAAGATCAGACATGGAGCAAGATGAGATCCTAGCAAGAGAAACGCGATAGAGCATAAAAGGGTCTTACGTCAATGTTTGGTAATGCAACCCCGAGCTTGGATGAGAGATTCCGTTTGAAGATGTTAAATTTAGGAACCAACTCCTTGGCAGCAGGACCCCCATCAACACCAAATTCATTGAACCTACAGCACATAGATAGAATGTCAAAACAACAAAATATATTAAATAATAAAAACAATATCACTGCCATTTACACTAGCTGGCAATAGTAACACCTATTATCCAATGTTTAAATCAGTTTTTTTTTTTTTTTTTTTTTTAATTTAAATCTTTCCTCAGGTCTCTTCATCTTTACAAGTCTCCAATCATAGCATATTCAGTTGTGATGAAAAAATAGACCATTTAAACATTTTATTATTATCTTTTTAAAGAAGTGTTGTATAATAGTTGGTTTCCCTTTGTATATCTCCATAAATACAGTATGGAAAACAACAAAAATACTTCTCATCTTGTAAAAAGATATATGACCATGAAAGTCAACGGAAAAATATGTAGATCTAAAAATGTGCCGCATTTCAAGCTTGGTTGAATTGAAACATAGAAGGATCAAACCCAACTCTCAATATAACAAGATTTCCTGAAGTCTCCCTCCCGCCTATCTAGAAAGAATTTGACACTAGCCCGTATTCGGATCATAGGTTTGGAAAGATAAGTTTGAACGGTAAATTCAAAACTTTTTGAATAGTGCCTAAAAACAGGATCAAAATGGTGATCCAAACAAATAACCGAAAGAAGACAGACAAACCAACCAAGTACCTACCGAAGACAAAGAAAGGATCATCTTAATATTGCATAATTACCATTTAATACTGTGTTCTACCCTCTTAATCCTATAATTTATTGCAAAATAATCTCACCTAATTAATAAAGAGTCTACCCATTAAGTTCACCTGAAAAAACTGTTGTTTTCGACTCATTAAATAAGAAGCCTTAAAACATCAAACAGTCTTCATAATTCAAAAGACTTTTTGACCCAACACACTGTACTTGCAAATAACCGGGAAAATAAAGGGAATTCCAATAAAAATTATGCATGAAAAATGTTGATGACCTAATTGATTGAAATTAGAACAGATCCAATCTAAATTCCAATACGCAAATTCAAATTTTAAAAAAAAAAATTCAAACTTTTTCTCTTTGAAATTCTCATTTCGACGAAAAGATGAATCCAGTAATGTGACATTGCGATTAAATCGGCATGAGCATATAAATCGACAACAAAACCCTATATCAGCCAGATCTGAGATATATTTATATATATACGCACACACATATACATAAACAAATATATATAGAGAGAGAGAAGGAGAGAGAAATTACGCTTGCCAAGCAGAGAGGATGAAGAGAGAAGCGAAGAGGACGCGTCCGAGGAAGGAGAAGAACCCCATTTTCTTCGTTTTTCTTCTTGTTTGGTCTGAGGAGCTCTCGTTACTCTCCTTTTTAAAAAACTCTGAAGCTAGAGAGAGAAACAAGAGAGAGAGAGAGGGAAAGGAGGTCGTTGGATAAATTTATTGAGAAAATTGATCGCGAATTTGCTGAACCCAAAAGCAGAGGAGAGGGATGGGAAGAATATTTATTGAGCCTAATCCCACAGACACGCAAAATGGAAAATTAATTAATTAATTAATTTTTTAAATTAATTGTTAAGGGACTTATGATTTTGTCGAAAAAGAAACAAGAAAGAAAAAAAGGCAAAAAGAGAAACGTGCCACGCACTCAGTGAGTCGCTGGAGGGTGATTGGTGAATGGTGATGGTTTGTCGCGTGCAGTACGGTCAATGACTGATTTTGAACGCGTCACTGGTCAAGATGGTTCCGTTTGATTTGTCTCGTAATTTTCAAAACATAACATCCCTCCTCTCTAAGGCTCCATTTGATAATACCATTAGAGTTAAGATTTTTAAGTTAAATTAAAAATAAGTTAATTAAAAATAAATTAAGTTGAGCATTTAGTTAAAAGTTTGAGTTGAAAAGTTTAACTTGAGTTGAGTATTTGGATCTAAAAAGTTTGAGTTAAAAAATTTAACTTGAAAAGATAAATTAACATGTCATTGTACGTTGTGAATGAAAAAATGAAAAAAATAAAATAAACTAAAATAAAAACATACATCAACAACATACATCAAAACCTTTTACAATATTTTTTACATAATCATAAAATACAACAACAAGAATTACATAGTTGCTAACTAAAAGTGCAAATAAAAAAACATGAAATTCTCCCCCTAATCTGGTTTAAATAGATAAAATTAATGCAACGATCGAAAATTTTAGCCTATGTTTGGTAATTAAGTTTAACTCAAACTCAATTCAAATTTTTCATCTCAATTTTTGTCTTTTTCTGAAAAGTCAACCAAATTTATAACTATTTTTTAAAAAGTCAATTCAACTCAAACTCAAACTCGACTCAAACACCAAACAAACTAAACTTTATTGATGAGATAAAATGGAGAGGTGTTATTATAGAACTCCCATTTTCTCAAAGATAGAAAACTATAATCAGTCGATCACTCTTTTGAGCGTTAAATAACATTTAAAAATTACTCTTTTTAGGCGAAAATTGATTTTAAACGAGTATTTTCCACAAATTAACAATTTTTTTGTTTTTTGGCTTGAATTCTACACCTATAGTACACGAAATTTTGAGAGAAACAAACAAACAGAGGAGAGAGAGTGGGATTTTTAGAGAGAGAAACAAACAAACAGAGGAGAGAGAGAGAGAAAATGTCGGGCTTCTCATTCGGATCCTCGTCGTCATCGGCCTCATCCCCGTCTTCGTTCTCATTCAGATCCCCCGACACCCCGGCATTTGAATCCACCGCCGCCTCCACCGGGTTTTCATTCGGATCATCCTTAAACCCTAGCTCAACTCCCTCCTTCTCCTTCGCCTTCAACACCACCTCTTCTTCATCCTCAAACCCTACATCTGCCGCCGCGCCGTTGTTCGGTTTCGCGTCTTCCGCTCCCTCCTCATCTTCTCCCGCATCGTCCTTCTCCTTCGGTTCCTCCGTCGTCGTATCGCCGACGCCTGGTTCAGCTCCCGCTCCCTTCCTGTGTGGCTCCTCCTCTGATGCGACTCAGAGTTCTTCACTGTTCGGAGCACAGTAAACCGAGTTTGGTTTACTGTTCAACGGTCCAACGCATAGTTGGGACTAAACTTACTCACCAAAGGGGTTGAGTTCAGTTGGAACTAAAAAAATTGAGTCCAAACTGACTCACCAAACATCCCCTAAAATATAAAATCAAATAAGATTACAGTAATTTTTTTTATTAATAGAGTCTCTTTTTAAATCGTTAAAATATAATTAAATAGCTGATATATTATTTGTGTATAATAGTTATAATATATCATATCTCGTACTAATGTAAACTAAAAAATTTAAAAATAATATATAAAAAATAAATTAAAAAGAAAACACTTATTCTCTCCCTGATCAACGATGTAGTCCCCCCCCAGGACGCTCTTAGTCATATACTATTATGAGATAAGGTGCATTATAATTATCGTACACAAGTAAAATCTTAGTCGTTTGATTACATCTTAATTGTTTAAAAATGAACTCCACCAATAGAATATATAAAAGAGTATTTACCACAATCTTACCCTTTTTTTTTCGTTATAGTAAAAAGATAATTATAAAAATAGAGAATGTCTTATTAGATAATCCTGACTTTTAAAATGGATTATTCATACACTCCGACCACTCAACAATAACGACTTGAATTCAAGACCTCAAATCAAAAGAGTAAGCGTCTTACCACTCTGTTGTGATCTACTCTTTTTATTATGTCACAATATACATGTTGTTATTGAGTAATTTGGTGCATAATTACTCTTCTACTAATCCATCTTAATTTATGTATTTTTTAAAATTTAATTCATTTTATAAAATAAAAACAAAAACAAAAAAAAAACAAAAGGTCCTAAACATTTTTTATATTTTGAGCAAATTGTTTATTTGGTCACTAATCTTTTTAAGAAGTTGTGATTTGGTTCCCAATTTTTTTTGTTGCCAAAAGATCTCTAAACTCTTTAAAAGAGTGCAAAGTGATCCATTTACTAACAAATGTTAAAAATTTAATAAAAAAAAAATATAACATTAATCACACATAATTTACTATTTAAGCATAATTAAAAAAATTACATAATTAAAATTGTATATGTAATACATGTGACTTATTCTATCCAATTTTTAAAATCTATTTAGTAAAAAGGATAATTTTACACCTTTTTAAAAAATTTAGGGATCTTTTAGCGATAAAAAAAATTAAGGATCAAATCGTAACTTTTATAAATACAAAAATTAAAGACTAAATGAGTAATTTACCCTGATATTTTTCGCATCCAATCTTCCTCTGAATGGCCAATGCCCAAGATGTATCAACTTTCCCCACATCTCTTCATGCACATTTCTCTTCTTTCTTTTTATTTTTATTTTTTTATTTTTTTTTCGGTTAAGTGAACTAACTCGAGAATGGATGGTGTAGATATATATATATATATATATATATATATATTTTTTTTTCAGTTCAGTAATAGTTAGGTTTTTTTTTTTTTTTTTTTTTTGGCTAATGATAGTATAATATGTCATAATTGTACATCAAGATGACAAGATCTCAAGTTATTTTTAACTAACAACATTTTACTCTTTAAAAGGTTTTTTTTTTTTTTTTTTTTAATATGTTGGTACCCTGTCGTTGAATTTCCCTGAATATACAAATTAAGATAATAGGGAAATGTTAAAATCTTCAGATTTTTTGGTCTCAAGTCAATTTTTGAGTCATTTTTAATAATAGTCAATGTTCAACTTAAAATATGAGGTGAATATAATTCCTAAGATTGTTCTATTAGAACAACAATTAGACTTTTTTTTTTTTTTTTTTTTTGACTATTAGGCTTTGTTTGGCATTCAAGTTCAACTCCAATTAAAATGTACTTTTTTATATCAGTTTTTGTCTTTTTTTGAAAAGTCAATAAATTTTTTAACTAGTTTTTGAAAAGTCAACTAACTCCAACTTAAAAATTTCATCTCTAACCGGCAAACCAAACGCAAGTTAAAACTGAATCTGTCAATTTTAAAGTTTGATTCATATTGAAAGTAATTGGAAATCGTGTAAAACTGTTGGTTTTTTATGATTTGTTTAATAACTAAAATATCAAACTTACCTTCGTTTTCTTTTCACAACTTAAAACAGAGATATTTGAATTCTATATCTTACAATAGATAATGTAAAAGTACCGCTAGATTTATGTTTATTTACTCTCAAAAGTTACATTTTAGCCCTTGAGAGTGATCCTAGTAATCCTATTGATTTTCTAAACATCCAATTTAAACTTCTGAATACAAAATCTAATGACCTCTTAAGATCGAGTTCCAATCTATTCGCACATTGGCTCACTTAATTAAGAGGTTAATTTGTTTATTTAGCCTTTGAATTGTGAATATTCTGTCATTTTAGTCCTTAAACTTTTGATTTTGACAAATTAGTTTATACACTTTTGATTTTTGACAGTTTTGGTCACTCACACTAAAATTGACAAGCGCTTTCTGAAATTTAACATAAATAATCGTATTCATATCGCATAATAATTAAATTTTTTTGAGAAATTATTACGTTAAGTTCAAAAAATTTTAGTTTCTTAGGACTTTAAGAAGCATATATAAGGAAGGAATTTTTATACTTAGTGTAATTATTTTAGTAAAATTTCACGTTAACATGTAGTTAGTACATGATTATATAAACTAAATTCAAAAAACATTTCATCAATTTCATTGCCAGGACCAAAACCGTCAAAAATAAATAAAAAAATTCAGGGACTAATTTACCAAAATCAAAAGTTCAGAAACCAAAGTAATTGAATATTTATAGTTCAGGAAGTAACAGACAAATTACCCTAATTAAAATTTGACAATTCATTTAATAATTTGATTATTTATTATATTTAATTCTTATTTATTTGATCAAGTTATTAAATTTAAACGATATAATAAATAAGTAGTAGAGGAACGGACAATGAGATAGAAAAATTGGAAGAATATATATGAACTCCTTGATATCAACTCTCCATGTCAAAATAGAGGATGCATTGGAACTAGTAATAATTTGTTCTTTAGTTTCATTTAATATTTTAATTGGTGTTAGTTGGTATAAAGGTAATTAATGACAGTAGGCAAACATCAACATATAGTTTTATTTCTACAACCTAAAAAAAAAAACCTAAATCAATGGACAAGTTAATTTAAATAGAGGTAATGGACAATTACCATTTACCAACCTAAATCAAGATGCAAAGCAACATAGAATTCAAAAGTCTGATTTTATGCTGTTTGGTTTTTAATGAAAAGTATAATCCCACCTACAAAGACATGTGAGATTGATGGCCTTCGCGGAAGGAAGAAAAAAATAAATAATTAAATAAAAAGTATGATTTGCTTCTGAAATGCATTTTATATTGCTAATTGCAAATAGAAAATATAAAAATAGAGATAGAAAAAGGAGATAAATATTTTTCTTTGTCAACAGGAGCCACCTCTATTGAACATGGGATCTAGTTGGAACATGCAATTGGGTGCTTGTTTATATTGCTTTTTTAACATCAAAATTGACTTTGATTTCTGAATTCTAAGTTGGCAAATTCATTGTAACTGCTCGACTGCTCATGGCCTTGCCATCTTCATTTTTTCATGTTTTTTTTTTTAAATAATTTTTAATTTCATTTTGGATCTAAAAAGTTAGTTAGCCTCCAACTTCTTACCAATTCCCTTTTTTTTTTTTTTGGTTTAATTAGGGAGGAATCTAATTTCAATTATTGTTGATTTGTATTTATACTAGAATAAGCAATTGTAGTTTCATTTACAAAATTTTGTTTTAGGTTTTTTTTTTTTTTTTTTTTTTTTATTGATGTCTCATGAACTAATCACAATTGGAGTTTATTTTTTGATTTTTTTTTAAAATTTTGATAATTGACATCCTAAACTTAAAAATATATTCTATAACACCTTTAATTGATATAAGTGTTAATTTTTTGATAAAAACTGATATGTAACTTACACATAAGTTATTAATTAATAACGTGAAAGGTCTCTTTTAATCAATATTAATCCGAATTTAAAAGACCATAAACCTAATCAATTTGGATTAAAATAGATAAAAATAACTATTTCTACCATTAATTAATGACTCATGTGCAAATTAGATGTCAAGTTCAGTTGAAAAAATATTGTTATCAATGGGGATGTTTTACAATCTATTTTTTAAGTTCAGAGTGTAAATTGTCAAAATAAAAAAAAGCTCATAGGTGAGATAAGTTTAGGGATATCACTACGAAAAAATCTTTTTATTTATATGACCCATTTTAATGACCGAAGCAATCTTTCAAAATAGAAAAGTAAACGTAGATCGGACCAAACAAATCGACCCATGACCCTCGCCATCCCAAACATGAAGGACGAGATGAACCTAGATTTATGATTACCAAGTTGGGTTGGTCGGGTTGAGTCATAAAGTCAACCTTTTTTTAGCTTTATATCTTCCATGTAAAAACATATAGATTGGCTCGACTCACCAAGATACAAGATTGACCTTTGTTTCTACAGCGAGGGTCCAGCTTAGCCCGCATGGACTATGTCAGAACGAGCATCCCATTCTTCCACCTTTATTTTTAAATATCCAATCTTAATGACCCTAGTAAAAGGTCTATAATTTACAAAGCTCTTATTTAGATCAAAGGTTTGAATTGAAAAATTCAATCCAAATCAAAGTTCTCATTTTTTCTAAATCTGCGCCACATTAATTTTTTTAATCTCTCCTAAATACTAATATGGTTTAAGTTCCCAACTCGAATTGGATTTTTCCAATTCGTACCCGCGTTACAAACAATGGCGAGGGAATTTGCATAATAGCTCATAGTTTGCATAGCTTTACCTAAATCACCCTCCTCTATTAGGTGATCGTTAACTTGATAAAATTGGAGTTAGTTTAAATATGGTCTTCATCTCCAAATTTATTTTCCATAAATGGAGTCAATGAGGATGATTACTATTAAATTCGAACCCGCAAAAAATAAAAGAAAGAAAAAAACTAAAACTATAATTGTGCGTTTAGGTTGCAGGTGTGAATTTAAATTTTTCATATTAATTTTTATTTTTTTTTTCTGAAAAGTCAACAAAAATTATAACTTGTTTTTAAAAGATCAACCAACTTCAACCTAAAAATTTTATCTCAAACCCGTATTCTAAACGGATGCTAAGAAAAAACAAACACAGGGGTATAAAATGCATATAAGGCATCTAAGTTTGTGTTTAGTTCATCGGTTGAAGATGAAAAAATTAAAATTAGTCGATTTTTTAAAAATTTTTTAAAAATTTATTAATTTTTTAAAAAAAGATAAAAACTTACATAAAAAAAAATATAATTTAGATGTAGTTAAACTTAAAATATTAAATAGAGATATAAATGTTTCCCTGGCCCACAACTTTGTCCGAATAATTTCTAGCCCCCAAAAAAAACAATAAACTTTATACAAAACTCATCGACTTCACACAAAAACACTCGCTTCCTCGTAACGCCACATCATAACGAGATTACTTTAACTCTTCGAATCCCAACAATATGATTGGCTCGTTCTACGTGTTGGCAGCAATTTAACAGCGATTGAATCACACCGCCCCTAGTTGGCGCGTGAAAACCCGCCAATCGCCGTTTTGACTTAAAAGACTCACGACATACGACGTCGTGCCGCTGTCTGCTCTACTGTTCTCTCGCTTTGGCAATTCTGTAAATAAGATTCAGTCGGCCCCAAAAAGGACCAAAGACCACCAACCCCCCTCTTTCTCTCTCTCTCTCTCTCCTCACTTTCTCTCTCTAGCGGTTCGTCGTCGTTTCAAGTTCAGTGACGTTCAGCCATGGCGTTCGTTTCCTTCGTCGGGAGGGTTCTCTTCGTCTCCGTCTTCGTTCTCTCCGCCTGGCAAGAGTAAGAACCAGATCTGCTCTCTTCCCCTTTTTCTGTTTGGTTCTCGAGAAAAATACGACGAAGTCGAGTTTTCTCAAGTGTTAGACTAGTTTGAAGCTTCGGATCTGATAGTCTCGAAAAGATTTTATGTTTTTTTACTTTCTTTTATTTTGTTTTGTTTTAAATCTTGGTTTTTGGTCAGTTTGTTGGTTCCTTTTCAAGTTTAGCAGCTTTCGTTTCGAATCTGTACGCAAGGTTTCACTTGTTGGTGCTCTCTTTTTTTTTTTTTTTGTTGAGAATTTTTGGTTTTCCTTGAGTAAGACAAGCAAACAATTTAGTAACTTTGTTCAAAATCTATACATTTTTTGTTTTTTGGTTTTAAAATTCTTTTAGCACGCTGAGCATGTAATGTAGATCTAAAAAGGCTTTACTTGAACTACTCCTAATTTCTTGACTTTTTTGTTTTTAGTTTTTTTTTTTTAATTATTGTAAAGTTTTGAAACTGGCCCCCCAAAATTTTGTAGTAACTTTTTAGCCTAAGTGAAGTTAAATATCTTTCCTATTTTAGGATTCTTGGCATTTTCTGGCCTCAAAATTATATCAATAGCTATAAATTCCCTCTGTTTCCGGATTATTATTCAAATTGGTGGCACAAGATTAAATTTTTTAGATAAATAATGAAGATTTAGGATTAAAATGTGAAATTTGCTAGTTGGAAGTCGTTTGCTGGTAAGTTCAGACTTTGAATCTGTGTTTTGCTATAATATTTATTATGACTATGCCTTTTCGTATAAGTAATGTTTTCGCTTGATTTCTAGATCGTAGTTGGCTTTGATGAATCTAGTTCCTTATTTAGTAAAAACATTAGAAAGTATAAATGGGTTATTTTTTAGAGTTGAAATGAGCTTGGCTTTGCTCATGAAGGCAGTTCATTTTATTTTTTGCCTTCGGCTTGTATGCGTATCAAAATATTTAGATGCTCGATCTTGAATTGGTTTGTTTCCATTTGCAGGTTCAACGAATTTGGCACTCATGGCGGACCAGCAGCCAAGTCTCTGGAACCAAAATTCAATGTTTTCTCAAAACACGTTTCAGCTCAAACTGGGATCAAAGTGCCTGAAGTTCAAGTAAGAATTGCATTTGGTTTGTGTTAGCTCAAATTTTCAAGAGTACACACATAATTTGCATAAGGTAGCTAGTACATGCAATTGATGTTGAAGTTGTTATTGGCAGATTAAACATTTGGTGACTGCTGCCATAGCGTTGAAGGGCGTCGGGAGCCTTCTATTCATCTTTGGCAGCTCATTCGGAGCCTATCTTCTGGTTGGTGAAGCTTAACTTAGCTTACCTGCGTTTTTACTTTTTTCTTTACTTGTCGAAGATGATATGATTCTGAATTATGCCTCATTATCTTTTTTGCAGCTTCTGCATCAGGCGATTGTTACTCCCATATTGTATGACTTCTATAACTATGATGTCGAAAGGAAAGAATTCGCTCAACTTTTTGCCAAGTTTACCCAGGTTGGCAATCAAGAAAAACTGTGTTCAATTGTTTCTCCTTCATACAATGATTAAACTTTGGTATTACATTTTACCGAATGGAATGAAAGCAAATGGAATAAATATGCTGAGACGAAATGGATTGAACTGTTTGTTTGCTATGCTAGCTACTTGTCTCAGCTGAAAATGTGGAATTTTTAAAGAATGAGGTTGTTTATCCCTCTTTTGCAGAATTTGGCACTGTTTGGGGCATTGCTCTTTTACATTGGCATGAAGAACTCCATTCCTAGGCGGCAACTGAGGAAAAAAGCTCCAAAAGCTAAAACTACATGAGAAGGAATGCTTCTTGACGATTTGAGGGTTCGGTTTCTCGACGCGTACCTGAATCTAATGCAGGAACTACTTTTGTATCACTGTAATGTTATTGGGGGGAAATTTTTCTTTTTGAGAAAATAGGGAATTTGATCAGGGGAAAAGAGGGCTCCTTTTTTACTTGTTTTCAGGTGTGATTTTGTTTTGTTTTAAATTTTTTTTTTCCTTGAGCCAGTTTGTAGACATTGAATTGAGGTTTAGTAAGGTCCAATATCCATTGAAGTCTATTTTCTTGTCCTTTCACTTTCATGGCATATCTTTTAGGTGAGCTTTCTTTGAGAATTTGGAATATGATTGGAGCAGCTTTGAGTTGTGTTGCAAATTTTTAACGTCAATTCATAGACGAGATTATTCCAAAATAGTTTAGACCAATAGTGTAGAATAAAAGGTCTTATTGACAATGTAAACTTGCTTAACAGCGGACCTAGGGATGTAAATGGAGTGGGACGGGTTGGGTTTTTGCAGCTCTGCTGGCCCCACTTAGGAAACCCGCCCTACTTGACCTGTCCCATTTAATATGCAGGGCGGGCCGTGGACCAGTTGGTTGTGTCTCTTTTTTTTTTTTTTTTTTGGCTAAATAAAGGATCTGGTAGTGTTTCCGTTATTTCTCGTTTTTGAGACTCCACACAGGCAAGGACAACTTCTTTGGGTTGGCACAATATTCGAACCTCTAATTTCTCACTTGATGAGATCCTTAAAGTTGAATCCCACGTCAACTCATTCATTCCTACATGGGCAGTTGGTTGTGTCCCTTGAAACCTTTGCTTAGCAACTTCACAACGTCATCACAGATATTTGGATCTCTCTAAAAAGTCTACACAAATCAGTACAAATAACGTTCAGATTTCAGAAGGCCTTGGTGGTCCAGCAGATTTTGCTCGCAAAATTGGGACAAAAAGGATAAGGGTTTTTGGTGCTTTTCCTTTTGAATTTCGACCAAATTTGAAAGTAATCCCCTGAATTTTTGATAATGGCAAATTACTCCCCGTTAGTAAAATGTTGTACAATTACTCCCTTTTGAATTTTTAATATCCATGACATAATGTAGTCTGATTGTCAAATGAAATTTCAATCTCTTCCTTCAGACGATGTCGTAATATGTGTACGAGTGTATTCCCGTTCAAATTTTAACAGATCATAAATTTCATGGAGTTATGCAACTATATAAAATTGACCTAATCGAAATTAGAATTTTAAGGGATAATTTGCACATGCAGATGAGATTTCAAGTTAAAGAGGATTCCACATGGGAGTTGGGACAATTTAAAACATTAGATATATGGTTGCAACTGTCCTAAAATTTATTCACCAAAAAAAAAAAAAAAAAAAGCCATGAAATTTTCAGAACCAAAATAATAAAGTGACCAAAGTGGGCTGTAGCTACTTATCTGTCTGTCACTGCAATAACCCCACCGTCTTCATCATTTATGTTCTGTTCACAACCTTCCTTCTAATACAGGCTCACACCCAGTCCCCCCCCACAATATTTAACTTAGCTATTCTCCTCATCCAACTTCTGTCAAGACACTAATGGCAAACAAACTCTTTATTTATTTATTTTTTTATAAATAGAATTAATTACATAAAAAGTTTATTTTTAGATTATCGTTTTAAAATATATATGTTTTTAAACAATATTACGTATATGTCTATTTTTTAAGAAATAAATATATGTAATACATATTTTGTCCTTTTACAATAATTGATATTATTTCATTTTTACATAAAATTTTAATATTCTTTTTTATGATGAATATTTTTTGTTGATAAATGTAAATTATTTTTAATAAACCCAAATTAGTTATAAACATCAAAATAATTATCATTCATAAAAAATATTTACTATAAAGATGATGATTCAGACTAAATAATAAACATACCATAATAAATTCATTATGAAAAAACCTATTTATTTATGTAATCTACTAAAAATCAAACGGTTATCATATATGCCTCAACCAAACAAATTGAAAAATAACACAACAAATGATATCGAATTCTTTATGAAAAATCCCCTATTATTATTTAAATTAATAGGAGTGAAATCAAACCTATCTTTATGATAAAGACTGATTCATTATATGAAATATTTTTTTTTAAGATGTTCCTTTTTGAGAAAACGTTTCCTTTTTGGTTATAAAGATTTACACCTTCTTTACATTAAATAAAAAAAATTCACATTTTCCTTTTATATCATTTCTTTTAACAATTTCATTAAATCAACTTTAGGCCTCTTTGATAAATATTTTAGATTACATTTTTTTTGTTTCCTTTTTTTGTAATTTCTTTATTTGTTATTCTCCATTCTTTATGAAGTGTAATGTTGTCTTTGTAATTACTCTTTTAGACAATAATGTAAATAAAAAGAAAAATGGACATATTTTAAATCAACACATTTAATTTGAACATCTATGTAAATAATTTTTTTTTTTTTGTACTGTTAGGGCTATTTGCATGATGAAGCTCTGAAACTTTAGACCCCTTTCAAAAAAAAAAAAAAAAAAAAAAGAGTCTGCATTTTTTTTTGTTTACTCTGAAATTTTATACGCCTTTAGACATCTTTTTGTTTATTCTTTTGATTTATGACTTTTTTCGAGTAAATTGTTGATTTACTGATGGTAAATCACTGGTCTACTCCATAAATCAGAACTGTACAAAAAGATACATTCATTGCAATTCCCCCGTCTCTATCTTTCTCTCTCTCCTTTTTTTATTTTATTTTAAATACTACATTTTTCTTTTAATAGCATAATAACACTTGAAATCATCAAAATTAGACTAATATTATGCAAAAACCTATAGGTGGACACATTTTTAAACTATCTAATTTTTTATTATATAATATAATTCTGATGAGATTTCATCATGAAGAATTATGCTTTATTGATAAATTTTCTTTTTTTCTTTTCCACATCCCACCGCAAAACTCCTTTACCAAAAAATCCTAGAAGAGAGAGAGAGAGAGATAGAGAGAGGTCGGCGGGACTAAAATCCAACTCTAACATCCTAGTGGTCATTCACAAATATGGATCACTCCAAAACTGATCATCATATTAAAAAAGATCAACTTGCCTCAATAATGGCTTCAAAAATATATTTTGTTGTCATTTTCTTCATTACAAAATTGACTTGTCTCTCTCTCTCTCTCGCTCAGTAGAAAAGTTGACTCGTCTCTAGCACCGCCACCAACAATCTATAAATATCTCTATATCTATATCTGTAAATTATAAATTCTAGAGAGCAGATAAGCGAAGAAGAGAAAATGGCGTCTCCAACTAGAGATGAACCTCCAGCAACATCCGAGTCCAACAATTATGACAGACTTAGTGAACTAAAAGCTTTTGACGAAACAAAGGCTGGTGTCAAAGGACTTGTTGATTCCGGGATAACCAAGATCCCTCGTTTCTTCTGCAATCCATCAAACGACATGATCAACAAGTCCTCCTCAGTTTCGGGTGAAACCAGGTCGAGTACTATTCCGGTTATCGACCTTGAAGGCCTCGTCGAAGATCCGGTTCGACGCAAGGAGATTGTAGAGAGAGTTAGAGAGGCGTCTGAGACTTGGGGGTTCTTCCAACTTGTCAACCATGGAATTCCCTTGAGTGTTCTGCAGGAGATGGAAAACGGGGTGCGTCGGTTTTTTGAGCAGGATGAGGATTTGAAGAAGGAATTCTACACCCGGGATGTCACCAGAAAGGTGATTTATAATAGTAATCTTGATCTGTTTAGCTCTCCCATGGCTAGTTGGAGGGACACCTGTTTCTGCTACATGGCTCCTAATCCTCCGAAGCCCGAAGAATTGCCCGAGGCTTACAGGTTTGTGACTAATTTGAGACATAGAATGGTCATTTTATTTCAGTCATTTTACTTTGTGAAGATATTCAACTCTCGTCTGGATCATAGGTTCAAACCTATAATTTAAACATTTTTCTATATTGTTTTCTCTCACAAAAGTTTGAGTTTACCGTTTGAATTTACTTTTCAAACTTATAATCCAAACAGACCAGAAGTCATCAAAATTATTATTTGTCCGGGTATTTTAGCTGGCTAGGATTTGAGGAAATTTTTTAGTGGGAAAACATTACAGTATGAGAGGGGGGGTACTATTATGATTTTCTTTATTAAGTGGGGGCAGTACTAAATTTATTAAATAATTGTTAAAAGAAATTCAAAAATCTTAGTAAAGGCACGTGTTCCCATTGAGGTAAAAGGAGAACGCAACTCTTCTATTGGGTACAATTGTATATTTATTCATGTTCATTTGGTTTTCAAGGAAGGTAGCCCATTTTTTTAGTACTCAATTTTTGTACTCATTCTTGTATTACATAATTTTAGTACTAAAATTGTTATGTAGGTCATTTACATGATTCATGATTTTGTTGAAATTCTAGGAATGAGATGATCTTGTACTCGAAGGAAGTGATGAAATTAGGTGTTTCGTTGTTCGAGTTGTTGTCCGAGGCTTTGGGGCTAGACTCAAACCACCTAGCGGACATAGAGTGCACTGAGGGACTTGCATTTATAAGCCATTACTATCCACCATGTCCTGAGCCAGAGCTAACCATGGGAACTGCCAAGCACTCCGATAACGACTTCCTTACCGTGCTTCTACAAGACCAAATTGGAGGCCTCCAAATCTTGCGTGACGACCAGTGGTATGATGTTCCACCCGTCCCCGGAGCTATAGTGGTCAATATTGGAGATCTTCTGCAGGCGAGTTTGTTTCTTAGTTTCAACTTGAAACTTGTTGGTACTCTTTAGAAAGCAGTGCAACATTCTGTTTTTGACTTGAAATTGTGCAGCTTATATCGAACGACAAGTTCAAGAGCGTACAACACAGAGTGCTGGCGAACCGTGCAGGGCCAAGAATATCCGTGGCGTGCTTTTTCAGCACCAGTTTTCAGCCATCTTCAAGACTGTACGGACCAATTAAGGAGCTGTTATCGGAAGACAATCCTGCAATCTACAGAGAAACGACGGTTCATGAATACGTTTCTTACCTTGCCACACACGGAATCGATTGTCCCCTCCAACGCTTTCGGCTGTGAACTCTTTCGCTTACATTATCTACAATTATAAGCTCCAATTACTTGACTGTTATAAATGATTGGAGTGTTGCTGTTGTTTGTTTGATTGTTTGTTTTTTGTTTTTTTTTTTTTGTATTGTTTTTTGTTTTTTGTTTTTTGTTTTTCGTTTTTCAGTAAGCACAATTTTGTTAAAAAACAAAAGAAAAAGATCATACAAACCTAAGTGACCAAAGAGAAATTGTTAAGATATTCTCGGTAAAACCCTTCCTTTACGGGTTCTAAGCTGTTTAAGGTAGTCTATGTATATGGAGTCAGGGATGGAGCCAGACTTTTACTCAATCGCGGCACAAATATAGACAAAGGGTGAGTTTGGTGTTCAAGTCCAAACTCAGATTTTCAAACTTTTTTTTGTCTTTTTCCTAAAAAGTTTTTTGTCTTTTCTGAAAATTCAAAAAAATTTACTATTTAAACTTAAAAATCTCATCTTGAACTTGTGCACCAAACAGGCCCAAAATTTTTTGAATTATTTTGAAAAAAAAAATCAAATAAAATATCAAAGATTTTTTTATGACGACTTCTCTCTCTCTCTCTCTCTTTTTGTTTTTTGTTTTTTTGTTTTGTTTTGTTTTTGTTTTTGTTTTTGTTTTGTTTTGCTTTGTTTTTAATACCATTGTATAATATCTTCATTAATAATGCAATAAAATATTTCTTTGATTGTATTAGAGTTGTTATTTACTTATTTAGGGTGAGTTTGGAGCTTAAGTCCAAACTAAGATTTTCAAACTTTTTTTTGTCTTTTTCCCAAAAAGTTTTTGTCTTTTTCCCAAAAAGTTTTTTGTCTTTTCTGAAAATTCAAAAAAATTTACTATTTAAACTTAAAAATCTCATCTTGAACTTATACACCAAACAAGCCCTAGAATAGAACTAGAGTTGCAAAGAAAAATGTGAACGAATGAAAAATAGAAAAGAGAAAGGCATAATATGACAAAAGAAACCAGAAGAGAATAAAAATAAGAAATAAATTATAAAGACTGTAAAAATTGTTTCAATTGAAAAGGTTAATTAAACAAGGGAGAGTCGAATTAAATTAAATTATATAAAAAGAGAAAGGGGAAAATACCTGAATAGCACAAATTTAAATATCATTGTATCAATATGACATAAAAAAATAATATTAGATCAATATGATACTAAATTATATTAAAGTAAATTAAAGTTTGTGTTATATTGATTAAGATGAGAGAGTTTATGTTATATTAGTCAATAAATGAAAAAAATATAATTATTTAGATAATTTCCTTAAAAAAAAAAAAAACACAAATAGTAAAGAAGCCTAATTAAAGTCTGATGTTGGAAGTACTCAGAGGTCTGTCAAGCCCAATTTTTGAAAAGCCCAAAAACAATAAAAGTTTGCTAGTGGGGGCACAGACGAGTATTTAGCACGGATTCTTTCTAAATTTTTCGTATTTTGGCAACTTATTCCCCAAATTTTTAATTTTGATAATTTATCCTCCTAATTTGTGAAATTATGACAATGTACCCCCTCAAAGTTAATTTTCTATTAAATTAGTTATAAAAAGTCTACGCACACCTCATGTGAAGATGGAAAAACCTATTTCTAATAAAAAAATTTTCAAAACCTAATACAAATCCTAATGCATATCTTCCAATTTCAAATATTTTATTTAGTGTAAAATTAACTAAATAGAGTACATTGTAACAATTTAGCAAGTTTAAAGGATAAATTGTAAAAATTTAAAATTTTGGAGGTAAATTATAAAAGAGTAACATGTTTATAGTACTAAAACCCGAAGAAAACCAGTTAAAGAAAGCCAAGTTGATAAAAAAGTATATTAAAAAAAAAAAAAGCAAAATCTTTATTTGCTTTGTCTTGTGCCCCCACTAGGTCAAACGAGAGAACTTGGGCAACAAGGAAAGCTCCTTGGGCAACAAGGATTAGCTCCTTGGGCAACAAGCATTGCAGTCGAAGTGGTTCACTTTGAGCCATATCTAATTATTACAAAATTGACTTGTCTGGTCCCATTGCATGTACATATATATACATACATATATTTTATGTATATATATATATAGAGTTGAAAAAAACTACACAAAACAAGCAAACTCATTAGGAAAAGGAGAAAAAGAAGAAGAGAAAATGATAACTTCTACCACAAATGAATCTCCAGAAATATCCGAGTCGAAATATGATAGGCTGAGTGAAGTGAAAGCTTTTGATGAAACAAAGGCTGGTGTCAAAGGACTTGTTGATTCCGGGATAACCAAGATCCCTCGTTTCTTCTGCAATCCATCAAACGACACGATCAACAAGTGCTCGACATTTTCGGGTGAAACCCGGTCGAGTAGTGTTCCGGTTATAGACCTCAAAGGCCTTGCCGAAGATCCGGTTCGACGCAAGGAGATTGTCGAGAGAGTTAGAGAGGCGTCCGAGACTTGGGGGTTCTTCCAAGCTATCAACCATGGAATTCCCGTTAGTGTTATGCAGGAGATGGAAAACGGGGTACGTCGGTTTTTCGAGCAGGACACCGAACTGAAGAAGGAATTCTACAGCCGGGATGTCACTAGAAAGGTGGCTTACAACAGCAATTATGATCTGTTTAGTTCTCCCATGGCTAGTTGGAGGGACAGCTTTTTCAGCAACATGATTCCTAATCCTCCGAATCCCGATGAATTGCCCGAGGCTTGCAGGTTTGTGACTCTGTTTTTCGTCCATGAGTAATATATTTGTTCTTTGTCAAGTAGGATATATATTTTTTAATATATAAATGGATGAGATAATAACTGATATCGGAATGAACAAACACATCCCGACTAGGTTGGCACACACTAGTTGATTCGTAATCTACCGAATCCTCAATTGAGACAATGCCGTGATCCGTTTAGCCTTTGTTCAGAAGTTGAACCACATAAAGAAGAGTCACTTTCCAATCAAAGATTAGTCCCGGTAGTTTAACTGGCATGGAGGTTATGGCAAGACTTTCCTTGACAATGGGGGAAAAACTATAATTCTTTTGTTAAATGGGATACAATTAAGATTTTCTTAATTAAGTGGGGCACAATTAAATTTATTTAAAACTTACATGGGATTAAAAGAAATTCGACACTCAGCTAATTGGTGTTCAAGGAATGAAAGACAAGATTAGTTGGTCATGAATAAGAACCATTTGTTCTCTCTCCTTGTAGTGCTAAAATGTTGTGCAGCTCTTTTACATGATTGATTTGTTGAAATTATAGGAATGAGATGATTTTGTACTCAAAGGAAGTGATGAAATTAGGCGTTTCGTTGTTCGAGTTGTTGTCTGAGGCTCTGGGGCTCGACTCAAACCACCTAAAGGACATGGAGTGTGCTAATGGACTTGCATTTATAGGCCATTACTATCCACCATGTCCTGAGCCAGAGCTAACCATGGGAACAATCAAGCACTCCGACAACGACTTCCTTACCGTGCTTCTACAAGACCAAATCGGAGGCCTCCAAGTCTGGCACGACAACCAATGGTATGACGTCCCGCCGCTTCCCGGAGCTTTAGTGGTCAATATCGGAGATCTTCTTCAGGCAAGTTTGTTGCACGATAACATTCTCTTTCTTTGTTGGACAGATACAGTTTCTTTATATCAATTTAGATTATTTTCTTTTCCTCCTTTGCATCTCCATTGACGATTTAGTGGCGTTTATTCGACCCACTTTTGATCAATCATAAACCAACATATCAATCGTATGATAATTTCATAAGATTATTTGTGACAATTCCTGACATTTGAATAAACTTAGGGTGGTTATATGTAGCATTTTTTGTTTGGATTAAGAAACTTAATTTTCTTTTTTCTTTTTTTGGGGATTGAAACTTTGCAGCTTATATCAAACGACAAGTTCAAAAGCGTAGAACACAGAGTGCTGGCGAACCGTGCAGGGCCAAGAATATCCGTGGCATGCTTTTTCAGCACCAGCCTTCAGCCATCTTCAAGACTGTATGGACCAATTAAGGAGCTGTTATCAGAAGATAATCCTCCGATCTATAGAGAAACGACGGTTCAAGAATACGTTTCAAACTTTGCTACGCGTGGTATTATAAGTGCTCTACAACATTTTCGGCTGTGAACTTGGATCGTGTTCTTTATCGAAATAACGATCCCAAAACATTTCATAAGACTTGATTGTTTGATTAATAAAAAGTCCATTTCGCCTCTGTTGTTTGTTGCCTAATTAGCTAGTTTTAATTTTTATTTAATTGATAGTTTTAATGGTTGTATTTTTTGTTTTTGTTTTTAAGCAAATAATAATCATAATAACTATAATGATTTAAACTTGCGTTTGGTTCACTGGTTAGAGATGAGATTTTTAAGTGGAGTTGGTTGACTTTTTAAAAACTAGTTATAAATTTTATTGAATTTTCAGAAAAAGATAAAAAATGAGATGAAAAAATACAGTTTAGTTGTGGTTAAACTCAAATGCTAAACAAAGCCTAAGATTATCTCAATTATTGTCTTGAGCATTTGATCTCAGTCGCTTTCAAATTATCTTGTCCTTGTCGGGTTCACACGCTTCTTGATCTTGTGGTTTTTAAGTGTTTGTTTACTCTAAGCAGCTAAAAACCACAATTTAAACGAACAAGAAAATGCTAGCTAGAAACCAAAAAAATTGGCCCCAGCGCTAGCTCATCTCCACTTCTTTGGGACCACATTATCCTTCGACGGGACAGCTGCGCCGCCTACGCGGAATTCTTACTAGTTTCGCTTGTATGCCACTGATTGTCCTTTCAGTGGTCCCTAGTCATTAAGACGTTGCAAGACATATGAATCTAAAAAAAGATTTAGGCCTTACTCAATCAAGCATTATTTAACAACTTGTAGTGATTTCAAACCTTGCCTTGTCGTTGTCATTTTTTGCGCCACAAAATCGACCTTTCTCAATGTTCCCCGTCTATACAAATCGGGTATTTAGCATTGATGTCCCTAAACTTGTCATCTTTCAATAACTTATCTCTAATCTTTTAATTTTAACTATTTATCCTCATAATTTGCGAAATTGTGACAATGTACCCCTATAAGTTAATTTTGTGTTAAATTAGTTATGAAAAGTTCACGTACGCTTCATGTGAAGACCAAAAAACCCATTTCAACAAAAAATTTCTAAATCTAATACAAATCCTAATGCATATCTTCCAATTTCAAATCTTTTATTTAGTGTAAAATTAACTAAAAAAGGATACATTGCAATAATTTAACAAATTTAGGGGATAAATTGTCACAATTAAAAATTTGAGGGTAAGTTGTCAAAAGTAACAAGTTTACAGGTTATCAGTGCTAAATTTCCGGTAGAAACACATTAAAGAAAGCTTAGTTGATAAAAAAGTATATTAAAAAACAATCTTTTTTGCTTTGTAATGTGCCCCCACTAGGAGAGAACTTGAGCAACAAGCATTGCAGTAGAAGTGGTCCACTTTGAGCCATATCTATTTATTACAAAATTGACTTGTCTGGTCCCATTGCATATACCTATATATACATACATATATTTTATGTGTGTGTGTGTGTGTGTGTGTGTGTGTGTGTGTGTATAGCTGAAAAAAACAACACAAAACCAGCAAACTCATTAGGAAAAGGAGGAAAAGAAGACGAGAAAATGGTAACTTCTACCACAAATGAATCTCCAGCAATATCCGAGTCGAAATATGATAGGCTGAGTGAAGTGAAAGCTTTTGATGAAACAAAGGCTGGTGTCAAAGGACTTGTTGATTCCGGGATAACCAAGATCCCTCGTTTCTTCTGCAATCCATCAAACGACACGATCAACAAGTGCTCGACATTTTCGGGTGAAACCCGGTCGAGTAGTGTTCCGGTTATAGACCTCAAAGGCCTTGCCGAAGATCCGGTTCGACGCAAGGAGATTGTCGAGAGAGTTAGAGAGGCGTCCGAGACTTGGGGGTTCTTCCAAGCTATCAACCATGGAATTCCCGTTAGTGTTATGCAGGAGATGGAAAACGGGGTACGTCGGTTTTTCGAGCAGGACACCGAACTGAAGAAGGAATTCTACAGCCGGGATCTCACTAGAAAGGTGGTTTACAACAGCAATCATGATCTGTTTAGTTCTCCCATGGCTACTTGGAAGGACAGCTTTTTCAGCTTCATGGCTCCTAATCCTCCGAATCCCGAGGAATTGCCCGAGGCTTGCAGGTTTGTGACTCTGTTTTTGTCCATGAGTAATATTTGTTCTTTGTCAAGTAGGATATGTATATATTTTTAATATATAAATGATGAGAGATAATATCTGATATCGAAACAAACAAACACATCCTGACTAGGTTGGCACATAGTAGTTGATTCGTAATCCACCTATTCCTCAATTGAGACAATGCCGTGATCCGTTTAGCCTTTGTTCAGAAGGTGAACCACATAAAGAAGAGTCACTTTCCAACCAAAGATTAGTCCCCGTAGTTTAACCGGCATGGAGGTTATGGCAAGACTTTCCTTGACAATGGGGGAAAAACTATAATTTTTTTGTTAAATGGGATACAATTATGATTTTCTTAATTAAGTGGGACACAATTAAACTTATTTAAAACTTAAACGGGATTAAAAAGAAATACGACAATCTCAGTGGGAGCACGTGTCCCTGCTAAGGCGAAAGGATAACGTGATTCTGCCCATTGAGTGCAATTGTTATGCGGTACATTTGTATGTCCACTAACTGGTGTTCAAGGAATGAAGACAAGATTAGTTGGTCATGAATAAGAACCATTTGTTCTCTCTCTTTGTAGTGCTAAAATGTTGTGCAGCTCATTTAGATGATTGATTTGTTGAAATTATAGGAATGAGATGATTTTGTACTCTAAGGAAGTGATGAAATTAGGCGTTTCGTTGTTCGAGTTGTTGTCTGAGGCTCTGGGGCTCGACTCGAATCACCTAAAGGACATAGAGTGTGCTAAGGGACTTTCATTTATAGGCCATTACTATCCACCATGTCCTGAGCCAGAGCTAACCATAGGAGCAAGAAAGCACTCTGATAACGACTTCCTTACCGTGCTTCTACAAGACCACATTGGAGGCCTCCAAGTCTTGCGTGACGACCAGTGGTATGATGTTCCGCCCTTTCCCGGAGCTTTAGTGGTCAATATCGGAGATCTTCTTCAGGCAAGTTTGTTGCAGCATAACATTCTTTTTCTTTGTTAGACAAAGATAGTTTCTATATATCAATTTGGATTATTTTCTTTTTCTCCTTTGCATCTCCATTGACGATTTAGTGGTGTTTATTCGACCCACTTTTGATCAATCATAAACTTACATATCAATCATATGATAATTTCATACGATTTTGTGTGACAATTCCAGACATTTGAATTAACTTAGGGTGGTTATATGAATCATTTTTTTGTTTGGATTAAGACACTTCATTTTCTTTTTGCGTTTTGTGGGATTGAAACTTTGCAGCTTATATCAAACGACAAGTTCAAAAGCGTAGAACACAGAGTGCTGGCGAACCGTGCAGGGCCGAGAATATCCGTGGCATGCTTTTTCAGCACCAGCCTTCAGCCATCTTCAAGACTGTATGGGCCAATTAAGGAGCTGTTATCAGAAGATAATCCTCCGATCTATAGAGAAACGACGGCTCAAGAATACGTTTCTTACTTTGCTACACATGGTATTATAAGTCCCCTAAAACATTTTAGGCTTTGAACTTGGATCGTGTTCTCGATCGAAATAAGGATCCCCTTACAACATTTCCTAAGACTTGAATGTGATTAATGAAATATGTATTATGGCTGGAGGAAAAACAATCTATAGTAGAAACCACCTAATTTGATTTCTGTTGGGGGTTTTCTTATCTTGTGTCCAAAATAAAAAATACTTCTTTTTCCTCTAATTTCAAACATTTGTGCCTGTCAACATGGAACTAAAATTATGGTACAAATTGTTTGGATTACATATGATATTACTGCATTTTGACGAAGCTGCATGTTACAGGCCAAGTCCAGGCCGAGTATGATGGACTGAGTGAGCTAGAAACTTTCGACGAGACTAAGGCTGGCGTTAAAGGGTATGTTGATACGGCGATGTTACTCAGATACCTCTTATCTTCTATCACCAATCTGACCATAACTTTAAGAATGGTACTTTTTCTGAAGACGATCACCAGTTGAGCCTTCCAATTATATACCATGTAGACCTTACTAATAAAGATTCGGATTCAGTTAAGAGAAAGGAGATTGTTGAGAGAGTAAGAGAAGCGTCGAAGAATCAGGATTCTTCCAAATAGTCTACCATGGGATCTCAGAGAGTGTTCTTGAAGAGATGAAAGACCGGGTTTATGTTTTCACAAGTAAGAGATTGAGGTGACGAGAGAGTTTTACACACGAGAATCCCATGAAGTTAGTGGTTTAGATTATCATTGGCGGAGCCAATCTATTGTTTCAGTGAGAGCGTACATTAGAGGTTAAAGTTTTCGGATCGACTTATATAGAGATAGTCAATTTTTAGTGGGGTAAAATGAGAAAAATGTTAAGTTTTTAGACGTAAAATTGAAAAAAAAAAAGAAAGTTCACTAACGGTAGAAGCCCCAACTACAAAATATTCCATAATCTTGATTCTTTTCCAAGTAAAATAGAATCAAAAAAGGAATCATGTTTCCCACAATCAAATTGATGGTTATCTGTTATGTTGCAAAGCAAGTTATGAGAGTGGAAATTTTACTTTCCGAGTTGCTCTCGGAGGAATTAGGGCCGAATCCAAGAAAACTATATGGTTCAAAGAGCAGCGGAACCAGAAACTTTGACATCACGCAAAAAAAAGAGAGCTTTTTTCCCCCCCTTAAACAAGGACATAACTAAATATTTTAATTATTGAGTTTGGACAGGGTGAACATTTTCTTATAAAGTGGGCTTATAACTAAGTTCTACTTAAACTTTAGGGATAAAAAATAAGATTTCAAAATCTGAATGGGGGTGTAGTAATTGTATTTTTTTCTTTCCCACTCACTTGTATGTGGTTCCATCACTGAGTTCAAATTATCGGTATTGCTTTTAGACTTTAGTCATAACTCTTACGTATGACCTAATGAGCATAGTTTTCACTGTACATATGTTTTCTCCTTCGGATTTTCAGCTGCTGTCAAACGACAAGTTCAAAAGGATTGAGCAAGAGTATTGGCAAGCCATTGCATAAATAAATTCAACAACTGTCCATACACAAATCTGGATTGCTTTGTCCTCTGTTTTTACGTTCTCTGAACGGGGCTTTACTTCTACATGTATGTATATAAAACACATACGCACACGTCTAGTCTTATCGTCGTATCTCGCAGCATTTTACCACGAAACATTGCGGACGGATAGTAAGTTAGTCTCGATTATTGTCTTCAGTATTCATCTAGGTCGTTTTCAAACTATCATGTCCTTGACTGGTTCCACCACCCGCAACCGGATCTAACCAACTAGAAAGCACAATTCAAACAAAGAAGATAATGCTAGCTAGAAACCAAAAAATTGGTCCCAACGCTAGCTCATCGACACTTAATTGGAGCTGCTTCAATGGGTGGCCACAATCTTTTTCTTGACGGGATAGTGACACCTCCTACGCAGAATTCATACTAGTTTTGGTTGTGTCTATGTTGTTCAACTGGATGCCAAACATAAAAGATCTAAAGATTGATAAGATTTTTAAACTAATCTTTCTAACTATATATTCAACTCAGGCCTTGGCATGCCACTGATTGTTCTCTCAGTCAAGTTATTACTAGGTTAATATCTAGTCCAAAATTGAAGTGAAAAATGATACTGCAATATATAAGAATGTAAAAAGTACTTAGGCCTTCAACCAAATAGCTTCCTTACAAGCCTCTGTCACAGTCATGTCCTCAGCCTCAGTAGTAGACAACGCAACTGTATTCTGCGAAGTAGCTTTCCAACTGATAGCAAAACCGCCAATGGTAAAACCATAGTCTACAAGGGATCTTCTTTTATCAAGGTCTCTAGCATAATCAGAATCGACATACCTAATGACTCCATCTCTTGTTCTCCCAAAATGAAAGCAAGCATTAGTAGAGCCATGCTAGTATCTGAAAATCCACTAAACTGCCTTCCACTGTTCTTTACCAGGATTCACCATGTATCTGCTAACTGCACTAACTGCATATGATAAATCTAGATGTGAACAAACCATAGCATACATGAGAGATCCCACTGCACTAGAATATGGAACTCGAGACATATAATCAACCTCATCATCTGACTGTGGAGATAAAGCGGATGAAAGTCTGAAATGAGCCGCTAATGGAGTACTAATAGGCCTGGCTTTCTGCATGTTGAACCTGCAAAGAACTTTCTTAATGTATCCTTTCTGACTTAGGTACAATTTACCTGCTTTTCTGTCCCTCAGAATCTCCATTCCAAGTATCTTCTTGACCACTTCCAAGTCTTTCGTCTCAAACTCTCTAATCAGCTGGGCTTTGACCTTTCCAGCTTATATCAAACAACAAATTCAAGAGCCTAGATTATAGAGTACTGACGAGTCGTGTAGGTCCCCGAGTATCTATTGTAAGCTTTTTCACGAGTACTAATTTGTTGCCATCGACTAGACAATATGGACCGATCAAAGAGTTGTTATCGGAAAACAATCCTCCAAAATATAGGGAGACCACAGTGAGGGACTACGTCGCCCATTTCAATAAAAAAGGCCTTGATGGGACTTCTGCCTTGGATCATTTCAAGCTTTGAAGTAGGCATTCAAAGCATATAATTAGGTTCTTCTAGATTCTTGTTTCTGTTTTAGGAATATTAATAGACAAAATTGTAATAAAATATGAGATTTTAGTATTGTGATTATAATGCGGTAAATTGGGAAAATATTATTGTATTTTTGCATGTCATTGTTCTATAACCATGGATTACAACAAAATTTATGTGGTATTTACTTGGATGAAAAAACAATATTGTTGTACACAAATACAACCTCGCTCATTGTCTGCGTACGCATTTTATTTTTTGTTGTTTTCTATTTGATGTGCTTCTTCAATGTTTCTTTCATTTTCATGTCGAAGTCGTGGTTTGAAAGAAACAATAATCGTTTGACGAATCCGCATTTGGTTCCGTTCATCAATTGATGAAGTCACATATCAATAGGCCGCGGTTAACCAATGGCACCCATTACATTTTCTTCTGATTTTTATCTACTTCTTTATTTTTATATTTGGAGTGTCGGAATAAAAATCGCACATTGACTAGACAAAAATTAGTTTTAAAAAGATTTGTACTAGTATTCCTAACAGGAACCCAAGGCCCTAACATAGGGAAGTGAAGTGACAAAGGTAATTGTGTCACAACACTACTGTCATTTAGACGACATTTTTGAGATACAGAAATAAAAAAGTTGTTTTACATTGAAGAATTGAAGTAAATAAAAAAATAGTTAAAGAGTACATAATAGTAAGTATTTACTTCAAATATTAATCTAGTAAATTTATTATTTACTTTAAATATTTTAAATCTTACTATTTATTTCCTTTAATTTCATAAAAATGCTATTTACGCTACAATTATTCCGAACATTGTGTCTTAGTCATATCTTAGCACTTAGCATGTCACATTGGCCCACTTAGGCAAACATTTAGAAAAATTCCAACTCCACCACAAAAGTGGAATAGTTGTACGGATAAAATTGTCAAAATTGGTTGGCGTCTTCCGTCACTCAATCCACCGATTTTCTCTGAAGTTTAAAGTTCACTCTGTTTCTATGTGTGTGTGTGTGTATGTACAGATCTCTGTGTAGCAAAAAAGTGAAGAAGCAAAATGGCAGCTACTGGCAAAAAAGAACCTGTTGAAGCCACAATAGAGGCTGAATATGATAGACTCAGCGAGCTAAAAGCTTTCGACGAAACCATGGCCGGTGTTAAAGGTCTTGTTGATGCAGGGATCACCGAGATTCCTCGTATCTTCCGTCACCCATCAGGTTACTCCGAGAGTAGCTCGATCTCGGGAGATTCCCAGTTCAACATTCCAGTTATAGACCTCGGAGGCCTTAGTACTAACAAAGATTCGGGTTTGGATAAGAGAAAGGAGATTGTTGAGAGAGTGAGAGAAGCGTCTGAGAATTGGGGGTTCTTCCAAATAGTCAACCATGGAATCCCGGAGAGCGTTCTTGAGGAGATGAAAGACGGCGTTCGTCGGTTTCACGAGCAAGACACCGATGTTAAGAAGAGGTTTTATACGCGAGATGTGACGAAGCCAGTGGTTTATAACAGCAACTTTGATCTGTATGGTGCACCCTCAACCAATTGGAGGGATACGATTATGTGTCTTATGGCTCCTACTCCTCCAAACCCTCAAGACTTGCCTGAAGTATGCAGGTATGTTTTATGCCTAACAAACTAAGTACATACATATATACATATATATATATATATGTGTGTGTGTGTGTATAGAATTAAATTGATATTTGTATGCAGGTCTCAATTTTCTTTAAGAAAAAGTTGAAAAAAAGTGTCTTAACTTGTGAAATTTGGATACATCAAAGTAAGTTAAAACTCGTTCGAGACAAATAGAAATGTTCATTCTGATCATTGTGAACCCAAATTCTCTGTGATTAAACTAGCTACGTGTATAATCGCGTGCAACATGTGTTGATGCCGTGACCTACAATACAAATTTAAATACTTATAATATTAGTTTCCCAACTTTACATTACTCTCAAAGTTCTTCTGTTTTGATGTTCCTTTGTATCTAGTAATTTGGGAAAGGAAGAAGAGCCGTATAGAACTCTCTCTCTCTCACTCCTTTTTTTTTTTTTTGAAATTGTAAATAGTATTTTTACAAAAAAAAAAAAAAAAAAAAAATTGTAGTAAATAACAAGTTTATAAAATATTTAGAGTAAACAACAGATTTATATATTCGGTAAATGACATATTTACAAAATATAAATAAATCATTTACCTCATATATTTGATGTAAATAAATCGTCTACTTGATAAATATCAATTATGATATTTTCTTTAGATAGTGTAAAAACTTATTATTCACTTCAATTATTTTCTGAAAATTGTTATTTACTTCTTTCTCCTCTTTTTTTGTTTTGTTTTTGTTTTTATTTTTTTTTCTTGTCATTACTGGATTTTGACTACTCCCCAACAAAATGGTCCACAAGCCCTTAACCACTTATCAAGATAATTACATGGAAGTGTGGGAGTGTCTTCCATCTTGTGAGTCTCCTTTTCGAACAGACTCGAAGTTTGGTGGTCCGAGCCACTTGGTAGCATTGGTATTGCAAGCTAGATTTTATAAATTTTCCGAAAATAAAATATTTGTTGGGGCTTTGGAGATTCCATAACCTATTAAAGAAGTAGCTCAAAGTCAAACTCTTTTGAGTCCATCATTCAATTCATTTCATGTTTAGTTAATATAAGACTTGCACATCCATACGGTCCCAAAAATCTGCCAAATATATGACAACTCTATTTTATATACCATTTCAAAAGTCTCACGTTATCATGGAGTTTCATTTTAAGAGTAAATTTTTTTTACTATGAATTTTCCTTCCATCACAATCTTACTCCGGACACGCATCAATCTTGATCCGATTCTGTTTCAAGGTTCATGTTGTGCATACACGTAGCTAAAATCTAAAATCTGGCTTTAATTGTATTTCTTGTTTTATTATAACAACCATTTTTTTTTTCCCTATAAAGGCTCATTGTATTACTCGTTTTCTAGGTTCATGTCGTTTAATAGTTAAGAGTTTTCGTCTTATCCACATCACTATTGTCGTTTGAAAGTGTTCCAGTATGGAGGATCACATTTGTTTCTTCATAAACTGCAAGTACGTAAAATTGAAGTATGATCTCTTTCCCCCCAAAAAAAGTAGTATGAACTTTCCGTATACAGATTAAACATTTCTTTTTGTTAAATAATCTTTTAAAAAATTTTAGTAGTAAAATAACTTCAAAATAATCAGGAACGACCGGTTTTTAAGTCGGTCGTTCTAATATTAAAATGAAAAAAAAAGGGATTGTTTTACTAATTTAAATTTTTAAGGCTGTCATTTTGACAAATAATCCCACGCATATATATTTCGATTTGTGCAGAGACATACTTATAGAGTACTCAAAACAAGTAATGAAAGTGGGAATTTTACTATTCGAGTTACTATCGGAGGCTCTGGGGCTGAATCCAAACTACTTAAATAGCATAGACTGTGCAGAGGGTTTACTTCTTTTATGCCATTACTACCCTGCTTGTCCACAGCCAGAGTTAACTTTTGGCACAACCAAGCATGCCGACAGTGACTTTCTCACGGTGATTCTCCAAGACCACATCGGCGGTCTCCAAGTTCTACGTGACAACAAGTGGATCGACATTACCCCGGAACCCGGGGCCCTAGTGGTTAACATCGGGGATCTTCTGCAGGCAAGTTGCACATGTTGAAAAACCAATTCATCCCAAAAACTTAGATTATCAGGAGATAGACCAACAATAATTTTATATTTCAAATTCTGTCTAATTTGTCTGTCTTGCTCTCTGTCTCTATACATTGATTGCTTAGGGATTAGGAAGTGACAATATGCAGATTATTGGATAGATGGGAAGCAAGACAGTCAATTTAGATAAATGATCAATTTTCTTTCGTATATATTTATACCCATTACACCATTCTCATTTTTTTTTTTCCATGTGTAGCCATAACTGGTTTAGTTTTTGTGTTTTTCCTTTTTTTGTTTTTTTTTTTGTTTTTTTAAGCTTATATCGAACGACAAATTCAAAAGCGTTGAGCACAGAGTACTGGCGAGAAGTGTAGGTCCCAGAGTATCGGCAGCGAGCTTTTTCCATACAAATATGATACCGACCTCAAAGCTGTACGGACCGATCAAGGAGTTGGTATCGGAAAACAATCCTCCGAAGTATAGGGAAACCACAGTGAGGGACTCTGTTGTCTATTTAACTGCAAAAGGCCTTGATGGCACTTCTGCGTTGGATCATCTCAAGCTTTGAAGTGGAGTGAAAAAGAGTTCGGACTGAGGAAATAATTAATTTAACAGTGCAATAAAATTGATAGCTAGGTTAATTTTGAGTACATTGGAGACAAACCCTTTACCGTTTGGTCCCTTTATTTTTAGTTAAATTTATCAGATTTCCCGAAGTTTGCTGCTTATTATGAGCTGAAAAATGCCATACTTGCAAAGATGGATTGCTTTGTCTCTCTTTTTATTTTTTATTTATTTTTAATTTTTGTGTGCGTGTGTGTGTTATTCCGTTTAGCTTCTGTTTGTTGCTAGTTAGCTAGTTTTTATTTATTTATTGATATATTTTTTTAATTGTTGTATTTTTCAAGTTTTCAAACTGATGATGATTATTATTCTAAACTAGTACCGTCTTATTATAAACTTCTCTCGTCTTCTGCTCTAGAAAGTTGATCTAGGGAATTTCAAGTAGGAGTTCTATATAAGTTCTTGATCAAGGCTATTAACTAAAGAGCTCGTTAGTAGTAATAGAGCCATGAATTATTTTCAGTGCGAGCATGAAATAAACTGAAATTATAATATAAAAATATTAAGGTTCTTTTATTTGTTTGTATCTTTGATTTTTTTTTTAAAATTTGGTTATATTGTAAGAGTTTGGTTTAATTTTTAAAGTTTAGAAATCAAGAAATTGTTGATTTACATAATAACATAATGTTTTTTCTTATTTATTTGAGATTTTACATCTACAATATGAAACTTGAAATAAAAAACTTATGTTTTCATTGTTTTTTTTTTAAAGACCATTATACAAATTTTGTAATTAAAGAATCTCACGGGAGGCGAACAAGAAAAAAATTTGCAAAAGTTTTGAATTCTAAGGTCAATGTTGAACTCGAACCCTGCCCTTCGGATAAGAGGATATGAGCCTTATTATCCCACCTAATTATAAACTGTCATCTTTGAAGTTTTAAACAGTAAAACATTAGAACTTGGACGGTCAAAGAAAAAAAAAAATTAATAATTAGAACTTGGAATTTGCTCTAGGATATTTTTTTTTTTGGTTCTTCATCTTATATCAAATGACAGATTCACAAGTGTTTAGCATAGAGTATTGACGAATTATGTAGGTATCGAAATATCTGTTGCAGGCTTATTTTGCACCCGTTACAATTTTACATGCCAACATCGAAAACCATAGGGACCCATTAAGGAGTTGTTATCAAAAATCAATCCTCCTGCAAGGTACGGAGAAACCATAGTGAGGCACTATCTTGTGCATTTCAACGCGAAATGAATAATTATACAAAAAGTTTAATTTTCGAATCGTATTTTAAAATATGTCTATTTTTTCATTATATTACATAAATGTTCATTTTTATAAAAAATAACCATTCATACTACCTATTTTTTCCATTTTACTATATTTAACATCATTTTCTCTCATTAAAATTCTTATTTTTCCCCTTATTTGTTCATCATTATTTTATCATTATGTTAATGAGTAGTGATTGCATATTAGTAAGATTTAATTTTTTTTCAAATTTAATCTTTTATAGTATGATTTAGATTCTTTATGATAACTGTAACATTACTATCATAATTGATTTGATTTATTATTATCAACATTGTTTCAATAGTTAGTTTCTAAAGTTTGAATGCCACTGAATTGCTTATTTCTTTATGATAATTACCATAACATTATGATACTTTTTTGAATGTGGATTTTTTTTTCTTTTTATGATTACCATATCAATATGATGTTTTTTCCTTTATGATAATTACTACATCATTATAACGTCTTTTTTTTATATTTTAAAGTGTTTAATATTTTTGTACAATGTCTATTTAATTTTCTTTATATGTTTATTGTGAATTTATCTTAATGTCCAATTATTTATTATAATGATTATTTTTCATTTACATTACAACTAATATATGTTATGGTTTTTTTTTTTGTTTATAATAAATCATCAAAACTGGTTTTTTTTTTTTTTTTTATAAAAGATTTGCTTAGTTTGAATTTTTTTTTTTAGAGATTTTTTCCTTCATTTTTTATCAATTCTTAATTATTTATATTCAATTTTTGATAAAAGGATAATGTGGTTTTTATAAGTATTAAATTTTACTTTACTATAAATAAAAGAAAAAATGACATATTTTAAATAATTGTCTTCAATTTAGATATTTATGTAAATAACAAAAGGTCTTGGTCAAAACACAAAGAGGAGCCTTTAAAATAAAAAAAATAATAAAATTTTCAAATTTGTGAGGGAGAAAGTCATATTTTTTAAAATAATGTCACAACCACCACGTGCCTAAAAAAAATTGTAAATTTTATAATTCAGAATCATTTATTTTATACTCTTTATTTTCTTTTGCCTTTTTCCAAGCAACGAAAGGTTTGTTATCTTTAGAAAATAATTAAAAAGGATCTCCATAGACTCAATTATTTCATATGATAGAGATGTTTTAATTTTAGTCTCCCCTCGTGTTTTTTTATTTATTTATTATTTATTATTTTTATGTTGGTTGATCCGCAAAACCGAAAATAAGTGGAATAAATTAGAGGGCTTTCGATTGGTGTATGGGCAAAGTGGGCCCCACCCCCCCTCCCCCACCCAACCCAAAACTGAATTTCTTCAAATTCTACTTTAGAATTTTAAAACTTTTATATTTTACCCATATTCAAAAATTAATTATTCCTACACAAATTATCAACAAAATCTTGACTAGGACATTAATTTCTGTCTTAATTTTTTGAATATCAACTCTTATATTATATTTTTATTAATAAATATAATTAATCAATATGATAATACTTTAAATACTTATAAATAAAAAAATTATAATTCACATATCACATAAATTAATATTTAAAAATTAAGATTAAAATTGAAGTCTATAATATTTTTTCTTTCTTCAAGAGCTAGTTTGTTTTTTGAATTATTTTTTTTTTTTGGGAAGCCAATTTTTAATTTTAAGATTAAAAAACAAAATTAGTGGGGCCATCTACTTTTGGAGGCCACTTGAAAAAATATTTTTATTAATAAATATAATTAATCAATATGATAATACTTTAAATACTTATAAATAAAAAAATTATAATTCACATATCATATAAATTAATATTTAAAAATTAAGATTAAAATTGAAGTCTATAATATTTTTTCTTTCTTCAAGAGCTAGTTTGTTTTTTGAATTATTTTTTTTGGGAAGCCAATTTTTAATTTTAAGATTAAAAAACAAAATCAGTGGGGCCCTCTACTTTTGGAGGCCACTTGGATATTCGAAATTAATGCACGTGACGAATTAGTTCGTATTAAAGTGGTAAACGACGTTGACAGATAAACCAACAGAAAGCCAAAGGCAAGCGATTCAGATAATGTTCAGTTTGAAAAACTTGCCATTTAGCACTTCAAAACTAATGCTGTCTTTTTACTTTTTCTTTCATTTAAAAATAAATTACTTATTTAGTTTTTAAATTTTTAATTTTATTTAATTTTAATTCTTAAATTTTTTTTCGTAGTTAGAATATCTCTAAAATTTTAAAATATTACTACAATAGTTATTTCCGTTAATTTTTAGACAGAATCTATAATAATTTGATCAAAAACTAATGCTAATTACAGATTCTGTAAAAAAATTAATGGAAATGACTATTATAATAACGTTTTTAATAGTTTATGATCATTCCAACTACAAAAAAAGGGAATACTCCTAAATTATTAAAATGTTGCTTCAATAGTCATTTTTGTTAATTTTTAGACTGATTCAGTTAATAATTTAGTCAAAAAGTGATGTTAACTAATAGATACCAATAAAAAATCAACGTAAATGACTATTGTAACAATATTTTAATAATTTAGAAGTATTCCAGCTACGAAAAAAAGTTCAGGACTAAAATTACACAAAGTGAAAAATTCACGAACCAACCTAATAATTTATCCTTATTTTAATATCAACTTTTGTCAACTTTAATTTAGAAAATCGATTTTTGACCGAGGCTATAAATATTATCAAAGAATAATGATGTTTTTAAATCAAACTTTTTGTCGATTTCTATCTAGCAAGAAGGTTAGCCTAGGGAATTTTTTTGTATAAGATCTAAATTAGTTTTTGGATCAAGGCTAAACCGTCAAGAAAACCGAAGAAATTTCATTAAAAAAAAAAGGAAAAAAAAAATGGTGGTAACAAAGACAGATGAAGCTGAGTACAACAGATCAAGTGAACTAGAAGCTTTCGATGAAACCAAGGCCGGTGTTAAAGGACTCGTTGATTCTGGGGTGACTGAAATTCCTTGTATTTTCCGTCATCCGGAGGAAATTTTCATTTCATCGGGAGAGTCTTGGTATAGCACTATTCCGGTGATAGACCTCCGAGGACTATATAACTAATATATGTTTTGATCTTTTTTTTCTATATAATAAATCAAGAAAAATGTTTTTTTTTTTCCTTTTATAAAAGATTTGTTTAGTTTGAATTTTTTTAGAAATTTTTTCTTTTTTTTTTAACAATTTTTTATTTGTTTATATTTAATTTTTAATAAAAAGATAATGTAGTCTTTATAAGTATCAAATTAGACATTATTATAAATAAAAAAATGAACATATTTTAAATCAGTCTTCAATTTAACTATTTATGTAAATAACCAAATGTAAAAAGGACTTGGTCCAAACACAAAGATGAGCCTTTAAAATAAAAATAATAATAAATTCCCCAAATTTGTGATGGAGAAAGTCATATTTTTTAAAATAATGTCACAACCGTCACGTGCCTAAAAAGTCTTGTAAATTTTATAATTCAGAATCATTTATTTTTAAACTCTTTATTTTCTTTTGTCTTTTCCGAGCAACGAAAGGTTTGTTATCTTTAGAAAATAATTAAAAAAGGATCTCGATAGACTCAATTATTTCATATAATAGAGTTGTTTTAATTTTAGTTCCCCTCGTTTTTATTTTATTTTATTTTATTTTTTGGTGGTTGATCCGCAAATGGAATAAATTAGAGGGTTTGGTGCATGGGCGGAGATGGCCACCCCACTGAATTTCTTCAAATTCTACTTCAGAATTTTAAAACTTTTATATTTTATCATTATTCAAAAATTAATTATTGCTATATAAATTATCAGTAAAATCTTTACTAGGATATTAATTCCAGTCTCAATATTTTGAATATCAATTCATTTGTCATATATTTATTGATAAATATAATTAATTAATATGATAATATTTTAAATACTTATTAATAAAAAAATAATAACTTTTACGTTATATAAATTAATACTAAAAAATAAAGATTAAAATTGAAGTCTATGAGGGAGTTTGGCTCTTACACTTAAACTTGAGGTTTAAACTAAAATTTTTGTCTTTTTCTGAAATTTTTTTTTTGTCTTTTCTGAAAAAGTTTTTTTTTTTTTTTTTTTCTAAAAAATCAATAAAAATTACTATTTAAACTTAAAAATTTCAACTCAACTCAAACACTAAACACCTTCGTAATTTTTTTTTCTTCGAGAGCTAGTTTGTTTTTTGAATTATTTTTTTTGGGAAGTCAATTTTTAATTTTAATATTAAAAAAACAAAATCAGTGGGGCCCGCTCCTTTTGGAGGTCACTTGGATATTCGAAATTAAAGCACGTGACGAATTAGTTCGGATTAAAGTGGTAAACGACGTTGACAGATATGAAATAGATAACCAAAGGCAAGCGATTCAGATAAGGTTCAGTTTGAAAAACTTGCCTCTTAGCACTTCAAAACTAATGCTGCCTTTTGACCTTTTCTCCTCATTTAGTTTTTAAATTTTTAATTTTGTATAATTTTAATTTTTAATTTTTTTAATTGAAATACCTTTAAATTTTTAAAATATTATTATAATAATTATTTTTGTTAATTTTTAGACAGAATCTGTTAGTAATTTGATCAAAACATATTACTAATTACAGATTCTATAAAAAAAATTAACTAAAATAACTACTATAATAAAGTTTTTAATAATTTAACAGCATTTCAGCTACGAAAAAAATTCAAAACTAAAATTACATAAAGTAAAAAATACAAGGATTAACCTAACAATTTACCCTTAGTTTAATATCAACTTTTGTCGACTTTAATTTAGAAAATCCATTTTTGACCGAGGCTATAAATATTATCAAAGAATAATGATGTTTTTTAATCAACCCTTTTTGTCGATTTCTATCAAGCACGAAAGTTAGCCTAGGGAATTTTTAGTATAAGATCTAAATTAGTTCTTGGATCAAGGCTAAACTGTCAAGAAAACCGAAGAAATTTCATTTAAAAAAAAATAAAAAAAAATGGTTGTAACAGAGACAGATGAAGCTGAATACAACAGAGCAAGTGAACTAAAAGCTTTCGATGAAACCAAGGCCGGTGTTAAAGGACTTGTTGATTCTGGGGTGACTGAGATTCCTCGCATTTTCCGTCATCCGGAGGAAATCTCCATTTCATCGAGAGATTCCGGTTATAGTACTATTCCGGTGATAGACCTCGGAGGACTAAAAATCGAAGATTCGGTCAAGCGGAAGGAGATTGTTGAGAGAGTGAGAGAAGCATCTGAGACATGGGGTTTCTTCCAAATTGTCAATCATGGAGTCCCGGAGAGTGTTCTCGAGGAGATGAAAGACGGGGTTCGTCGCTTTCACGAGCAAGACACCGAGGTGAAGAAGCGATTTTACACCCGGGATCCGACGAAACCGCTGGTTTACAATAGCAACTTTGATCTGTATAGTGCACCTTCAGCCAATTGGAGGGACACTTTTGGTCTTATGTTTTCTGTTGATCCTCCAAATCCTCAAGACTTGCCGATAATATTGAGGTAAGCGGTTATTAATCTAAGATCTGCACATGTTTTTTCGACACGATCAAATTCAATCTGTGATTTATGTTTGAACTTGCAGAGACATACTTGTGGAGTACTCAAACCAAATGAGAAGACTTGGAATTTTACTTTTCGAGTTGCTCTCGGAGGCCTTAGGGCTGAATCCAGACCACTTAAATGGCATAGATTGCGCTAAGGGGCTTGCGATTTTAGGCAATTATTACCCTGTTTGCCCGCAGCCAGAGTTAACCTTGGGCTTAACCGAGCACGAAGATGCCGATTTCATCACCGTACTTCTGCAAGATCACATTGGTGGTCTCCAAGTTCTGCATCAGAGCGAGTGGATTGACTTAGCCCCCGAGCCCGGGGCACTAGTGGTTAACATTGGAGATCTTCTGCAGGCAAGTATTTATCCTTCTCTTGTTTTGTTTTATTTTTTATTTCTATAATTTTTTTTATATGTAAGTAAAAACATGTTACTGTGATTCAACAGTCACAATATTTACTATCACAACTCAACGTGATTTTCCAAACCGTTGCAATATTTAGTCCTTGACTTGTTTTTATCACGAGTTCTTCAAGAAATGGAGCTTAAAATTATGTCCTCTTCTCTTCTGTTTCTTCAGCTTATATCAAATGACAGATTCAAAAGTGTTCAACATAGAGTATTGGCAAACCGTATTGGTCCTAGAGTATCTGCTGCGAGCTTATTCTGCACCGGTTACCTGCCAATACCAAAACTCTACGGTCCCATCAAGGAGTTGTTATCGGAAAACAATCCTCCAAAGTACCGAGAAACCACGGCGAGGGACTACCTTGTGCATATCAAAGCGAAAGGCCTTGGTCGGACTTCAGGGTTGGATGCTTTCAGGCTTTGAAGTAGGCAAGCAAAACAGAGAAAATTAAGCATCAGTTTCTTTTTTTTAATCATCTTCAAATGTTTTTTAAAATGAATATTTATGCTGATATAATAATATGTTGCACGACATAATTTTTAGTCTTACCATAAGTAAAATATCTGGTTACATAAGGGATTCATAAGAAGAAGATTGCAATTTATATATGGCAGAATCTAGATAATCAAGTACTAGTATGTCGATTCTGTTGTCATTGCCATTTTCTCCGTGGAGAAAATTGGCCATTTGTTTTCTTTGAATGAGTTGCCAATATTTTCTCGATCTGCGAGTGACTTGTCAGCCACCTGTTTCAATTACTTATTTTGTAAATAAACACATGAATGGCTTAAAAAGAAACATATTCTTCTTAAGTTGATACTTATTTGTGGATCTCAGTTTTTCTTATAAAAAGTTGAAATTACAAAAAATGTTTTCATTCTTCAAAATTTTAACACATTCTAATGGATTATAAATCCCTCGGAATAAATAAAAGTGTCTTAAATAAATAGTATCTCTCTTGCTTTTTCATTTATGATAGCCGTAAAGTCACACTTTTGTCCTTAACCAATTATGGTCTCTTTGAATGAACACAAATCATCCAACGATTTCTGCAACTAAAAACAAAAGTGAAATTATCTCATTCTATTATTTATCTTGTAATCTTTCTTTTTTTGGGTATTTTCATGGAGTTTCTTCAAATAATTATTACAAAGAGAGTGGTAGAAAGACCTCTAAAAAAAAAAAAAACCAACTCTGTTAGAGGGTACTAATATTCAAATTCCCAGCCACTTCTTGTCCGTTGCATAAATGGAAATGATACCAACCACTTCCTATCTAGAATTTGAACGATAACGAGACATCATCAGAAAATTTTCCTAGAAAAAAAAATTACACAAAAAAAAAAAAAAAAAGAAAGAAAGGGAAAACCGGCATTCAATCCGGCGGTGTAGGCAATGGAGCAAATCTATGACAGAGCAACAGAACTTAAGGCTTTCGATGACACTAAAGCCGGTGTTAAAGGGCTCGTGGACTCCAGGGAGATCCCACGTATATTCCATCAACCACTTGAAAGTTTAACACCCAGTTCAGTCTTTGTCCACACCAACCTTAGCATTCCCACAATTATAGACCTCGAAAATGTTGGCAGCGATTCGATTCGATGTGAAGGGATTGTGAATGAAGTTCGAGATGCGCCTGAGAGATGGGGGTTCTTTCAAGTGGTCAATCATGGGATTCCTCCGAGCATTTTAGAGGAACTGGAGGCCGGTGTCAGGCGGTTTTTTGAGCAAGAAACCGAGGTAAAGTAAGAGTTCTATATGCGTGATCCGATGAGACCAGGGCGTTACAGTAGCAATTTCTATCTTTTCACTTCACCAGCGGCTAATTGGAGGGACACCATCTTTTGTTCTATGGCTCCAAATCCTCCCAAGCAAGAGAACTTGCCAGTTGTATGCAGGTGTTTTGACGGAAAAATAAAATCGTCATTTTTGGTTAAAATCAAGGAATATAAACATGACATCCAAAATACAAATTATGTTTACTGAACTTTCTGATTATCTTTTGATAGTGGTAATGGGTACTCTGTTTTTTTGAACTTTTTAAACTGGAATTTGGGTTATAGCCAGTTGGTAGAGTTGCAAAAGCGATGGAGAATTGTCATTTCTCGTTATGTGAATTGAACCTTTTTCTGTTATATGTTTGTAAATACAATAGAGATATACTAATGGAGTACTCAAAGCAATTGGAGAAATTGGCAATCTTATTGTTGGAGCTGCTATCGGAGGCGCTTGGGCTTAACAGCAACTACTTGAAAGACACTGGTCGCGCCAAAGGGCATGCTTTACTTTGCTCTCCACCATGTCCGGAGCGAGAACTAACTTTAGCCACAAGCAATCAAGCCGATAGTTGCTTCCTCACTGTGCTCCTTCAAGACCACATTGGCGGCCCTCAAGTTCTTCATGAAGATCGGTGGATCGACAGACACCCCATTCCCGGGGCATTGGTTGTTAACATAGGAGATCTATTGCAAGTAAGTTTTTCTCATTATTCTTGCTCTACTTGTGTGTTTTTGTTATTGACAAGGTATTTGAAGCCCTTCAATTTTCCTTACAAGTCAAAACACTCGTATTTCGAATGGTCCAACAAATTTTAACCCAAACAACCGGTTGTTAATTGGTGAAAAATATTGTTGGGTATTTGCAGCTTGTGTCTAATGACAGGTTCAAAAGTTTTGAGCACAGAATACTGGCGAACCACAAAGGTCCGAGAGTGTCCGTTGCCTACTTTTTTAGGACAGATCTTCATGAGTCGTCTATGAAAACTTAAGGACACATTAAGGAGTTGTTAACGGAAGAAAATCCTCCAAAGTACCGGGAAACCACAATCAAAGACTTTGCTTGCTACAATTCGAAAGGCCTTGATGGCACATCTGTGCTATTGCAATTTACGCTCTGAAGTTCTTGGCAATCGCACCAAATCATACTTACGGTTTTCGTTTCATTGTTGGAGTAACATTTACTTGTGTTTGTATTGTTCTTACATTGTGATAGTTGTAGACTCCAAGAGTGTCTAGTCAAACAAAATTTGGCATGCATCAATGACAACCGCGACATACCAAATCAGGTTCTTATGGTTAGTCCCGATAGAAAAAGAAATCAAGGCCCGTTCTTATGGAGCCATTTCAAGCTCTGCTAAGGCATCGTCACTAGGACATGCGTATATTGTTGATCGGACCACCATCGACCGCGACTGACATTCCAAGATTTGGTCGATGAGTGATTGGAACTCGTTGCTTTAGCTGCCTTTCGATTTGCAACATTTTCTAACGTGCTTCTAAAACAAAAACAGGGTCAAATAGATTGACAGAATCTTGGATTTGTAGGCACATACCTCCAATATAACAATATATATACAATCTTGATCTTGCTTAACGATCTCGCTCAAAAATTAACCTCCTCTAGGGGAGCGTTCTTTCTAGGCGGCTTGTTGTTGAAGCGTAGCAAGGCTTTGATAAATCAATGATGCAGTGAAAGCGTGTATAAGATTAATGACAAATCAAAATAGTAAAAGTGAAGGATAGATCTGCTGATGTGTTTGAGTGTTTGGAAAATAACTTAAAATTGGTTGATTCAACAAAGAATAGTTAAAAATGAAAGAGAGAAAATTACAAGGAAAAACTCTTTTTCATCATCACAGGAGGGTGGACAAATATAGGACAAAATTAGGGGTGATGTTTTTACCTACGGGGATGGGTACCCGTGGGTACCCACCTCATTAGGGGCGGGTATTGGGGCAAGTATGTGCGGAGCGGGGATGGGGGAAGCTCCCCACGCACCTGCCCCCACTTATACTCACTCTTATAAAAATTTATATTTATATGTTATATATATATATATTTGAATTTTTAGTGTTTTCTTTATGAATTTGGTTTATAAATTTCTAAAGTTTGGATTTATTTTTAAGATTTAAGTTACATATGTAATTATGTTGCTAAATTTTATGAAAACTTTAATGAAATTTGTTTTAAGTTTTTTTATTTTTATTTTTTATTTTTTAATTCTTAATGGGTAAATGGGTAGGATATGGGTATAGCATCCTTAGTGGGGATTACCCACCTCTGCATCTGCATTAAATTAAGCGGTTAGTAAAAAAGGTCGTGGTCATGGGGTTGGGGAAACATACCCACCCCCGCTCCGCCTCATTGCCATCCCTAGACAAAACACCAAAAAAGAACCCCCCCTAAAACTAAAAATATAAACAAGCAAATTTTCTAATGAAGAAAAGTTTTGAATTGAATGTGAAATTAAACCTATTTAACCCAAAGAAAAACAAAGCAAAATCTAAATGGAAATCCCAAATTCCCAAGTCAATTTATTACTAAAACGAAAATTACCAAAAAATTAAAAATTATTCTTTTGAAGGTCTAAATGATGGAATTTAATGAAAAAATGTCATATATCGTGGCAGAGCGACGAGTCTTATCCGTCATTCATTTCCACCCAGAAAAAGTGTATTTTTTTTTCTTTTTCACCCAAACCTCACAATGTCACCAAACCTTATAAAAACCACACACAAATTACCCTGTGTCCTTGAGATGATCCCAACTCACTATAAAGGTTATCTAGATTATATCTTTTTGCTTCTGCATCAGACTTGCACTTGGTTTCAATTTCTCTACTATTAATTTTTGTTTTTCTTGATCTTTTTGGTGTTGAAGGTCAGAAAACTTTAGAAACTTGTACACGGAAATTACAAGGAGGCATTTGCTTCCACATGCCGTAATAGATACGTATTTATAAATTTTTGTTGACTGTGAAAATCCACTTAGCATGTAATAGACTCACGTAACATTATCAAGAACAATATCTTGCATATGGTTGATAAAGAGACAATAAATTTGGAGTGATTCATCTTCAATTTGAGAGCTACGTCTATCATGGATATTGATTGCAAATTTGCAATTACGGTGACGTGCATACTGTTCTAAGAGATAATCTTTTCATAATCAAATATTAAAAATTCAATATTTCTTGAATAATTGTTAGCAGATAATGATCTTGGAGTCCGCATATCTCCGAGATAACCCTATCCTCACTTCGATTCATTTAAAATAGATCTTCTAATAGAAAACTTATGATTAATGTCGACACTTGTATGATTTCAAAATCAAACCCGCCTATATCTATTATGTGTGATGATTATGTCATTTGGACTTATTTATGCAAAATTATGGACTTTTAAAGTTTGAGTTATAAAATTGTGTGAATAGTAAAGCTGAAGAAAAAAGACAAAATTAAATTGTAAAAATAGGGCTTGGATTGAAGGTTCAAACACCCCCTTTGTTTGAAAACTCTTCTTTTGGTGGCTGTAGTTTTCAGTTTTGTTGTAAAGAAGAGAACAACTCAAAAATAAATAGATCACCAACAACTTGCACAAGTAGCAATTCGCCACCATAATTTGATAGTACTATATCGGCCCACAAACAAATCGACAAAATCTATTGTGTGTTAAAGTGATATACGATGTTGATCCATTTATTCTTGAATTTTTATTTTATATAAAAGAGAGAGAGATCGACTATTATTTAAAAAACTAATATTATTTAAAGTCGAAACACTCGTATTTCGAATGGTCCAACAAATTTTAACCCAAACAACCGGTTGTTAATTGGTGAAAAATATTGTTGGGTATTTGCAGCTTGTGTCTAATGACAGGTTCAAAAGTTTTGAGCACAGAATACTGGCGAACCACAAAGGTCCGAGAGTGTCCGTTGCCTGCTTTTTTAGGACAGATCTTCACGAGTCGTCTATGAAAACTTATGGACTCATTAAGGAGTTGTTAACGGAAGAAAATCCTCCAAAATACCGGGAAACCACAATCAAAGATTTCTTCACTCGCTACAATTAGAAAGGCCTTGATGGCACATCTGTGCTATTGCAATTTACGCTCTGAAGTTCTTGGCAATCGCACCAAATCATACTTGCGGTTTTTGTTTCATTGTTGGAGTAACATTTACTTGTGTTTGTATTGTTCTTACATTGTGATACTTGTATACTTCTAGTCAAACAAAATTTGGCATGCATCAATGACAACCGCGACATACCAAATCCGGTTCTTATGGTTAGTCCCGATAGAAAAAGAAATCAAGGCCCGTTCTTATGGAGCCATTTCACCCTTTGCTAAGGCATCGTCACTAGGACATGCGTATATTGTTGATCGGACCACCATCGACCCCGACTGGCATTCCAAGATTTGGTCGATGAGTGATTGGAACTCGTTGCTTTAGCTGCCTTTCGATTTGCAACATTTTCTAACGTGCTTCTAAAATAAAAACAGGGTCAATTAGATTGACAGATTCTTGGATTTGTACGCGCATACCTCCAATATAACAATATATATATATATATACAATCTTGATCTTGCTTAACGATCTCGCTTAAAAACCTCCTCTACGGGAGCGTTCTTTCTAGGCGGCATGTTGTTGAAGCGTAGCAGGGCTTTGATAAATCAATGATGTAGTGAAAGCGTATCTAAGATTATTAACAAATCAAAATAGTAAAAGTGAAGGATAGAACTGCTGATGTGTTGATTTACACAGAGTGTTAGGAAAATAACTTAAAATTGGTTGATTCAACAAAGAATAGTTAAAAATGAAAGAGAGAAAATTGCAAGGAAAAACTCTTTTTCATTACAAGAGGGTGGACAAATATAGGACAAAACTAGCAATGACAATTTTTCCTGCGGGGATGGGTACCCGGGGTACCCACCTCATTAGGGGCGGGTATGTGGATAGTATATAGGTATGGGGTCAAGTATGGTGGTTAATCTTAACTCTCCAAACAGGTGCGGGGCGGGGGTGGGGGAAGCCCCCACGCACCCACCCCAACTAATATTCACTCTTATAAAAATTTATATTTATATGTTTATATATATATATTTGAATTTTTATTGTTTTCATGTTTTAGTTTTCTTTATGAATTTGGTTTATAGATTCCTAAAGTTTGGTTTTGTTTTTAAGATTTAAGTTACATTTGAGATTATGTTGTTAAATTTTATGAAAACTTTAATGAAATTTGTTTTGAATTTGTTTTATTTTTATATATATATATATATATATATTCTTAATGGGTAAATGAGTAGGGTATGAGTATAGCACCCCCAATGAGGATTACCTACCCCCGCATCCGCATTAAATTAAGCGGGTATGGGGGTAAAAAGGTTGCGGGCATAGAGGTGGGGGAAGCATACTCACCCCCGCCCCGCCTCGTTGCCATCCCTAGACAAAGCACCAAAAAAAAAAAAAAAAAAAAAACCCTATCAAACTAAAACTATAAACACAAATTTTCTAATAAAGAAAAGTTTTGAATTGAATGGTAAATTAAACCTATTTGTCCCAAAGAAAAACGAAGCAAAATCTAAATGGGAATCCAAAATTCCCAAGTCAATTTATTACTAAAACGAAAATTATCAACAAATTAAAAATTGTCCTTTTGCAGGTCTAAATGATGGAATATAATGAAAAAAATGTCATATATCATGGCAGAGCGATGAGTCTTATTCGTCATTCATTTCCACCCAGAAAAAGTGTATTTTTTTTTTCACCCAAACCTGACAATGTCACCAAACCTTATGAAAACCACACAAATTACCCTGTGTCCTTGAGATGATCCCAACTCACTATAAAGGTTATCTAGATTAGATCTTTTTTCTCCTGCATCAGACTTGCACTTGGTTTCAATTTCTCTACTATTAATTTTTGTTTTTCTTGATCTTTTTGGTGTTGAAGGTCAGAAAACTTTAGAAACTTGTACACGGAAATTACAAGGAGGCATTTGCTTCCACAAGCCGTAATAGATACGTATTTATAAATTTTTGTTGACTGTGAAAATCCACTTAGCATGTAATTGACTCACGTAACCTTATCAAGAACAATATCTTGCATATGGTTGATAAAGAGACAATAAATTTGGAGTGATTCATCTTCAATTTGCGAGCTACGTCTATCATGAAAATTGATTGCAAAGTTGCAATTACGGTGACGTGCATACCGTTCTAAGAGATAATCTTTTCATAATCAAATATTAAAAATACAATATTTCTTGAATAATTGTTAGCAGATAATGATCTTGGAGTTCGCATATCTCCGAGATAACCCTATCCTCACTTCGATTCATTTAAAATAGATCTTCTAATAGAAAACTTATGATTAATGTCGATATTTGTACGATTTCAAAATCAAACCCGCCTACATCTATAATGTGTGATGATCATGTCATTTGGACTTGTTTATGCAAAATTATGGACTTTTAAAGTTTGAGTTATAAAATTGTGTGAATAGTAAAGCTGAAGAAAAAAGACAAAAATTAAATTGTAGAAATCGGACTTGGATTGAAGGTTCAAACATCCCCTTTGTTTGAAAACTGTTCTTTTGGTGGCTGTAGTTTTCAGTTTTGTTGTACAGAAGAGAACAACTCAAAAATAATAGATCACCAACAACTTGCACAAGTAGCAATTCGCCACCATAATTTGCTAGTACTATATCGGCCCACAAACAAATCGACAAAATCTGTTGTGTGTTAAAGTGATATACGATGTTGATCCATTTATTTTTTAATTTTTATTTTATATAAAAGAGAGAGATCGACTATTATTTAAAAAAACTAATATTGTTAACTGACATCACACATGATTAGGGTATTTTAAAAAAAATTGTATGAATTAATTTACATATATCAAACACAAGATTTTTTTAAAAATTCAGGGAGCTTTTAGCCACAAAAAATATTGGGGATTACATCGTGATTTCGTAAAAAGGTTAGGGATCCAACTGATAATTTGATAAAATGTTATAAATTCGTGTCCATTTTTAACAAATCCATTTTTCAACAATTTGTTAACTTCTTCTGCTCCAAGCAGTTTTTCTTTTGGAATCTATAGAAGATTAATATTATTTTCTGACCAAAGGCTAAATAGTAATTAAGGAAAAAAGAAGTTAGGAAAATGGTGGACACAAACAAAGATGAAGATGTTCAAGTCCAAATCAAGGCGGAATATGACCGAGAAGCTGAACTAAAAGCTTTTGACGACACCAAGGCTGGTGTTAAAGGACTTGTAGATTCCGGGGTTACCGAGATTCCTCGTATTTTTCATCATCCATCGGATAACTTGGAGGAAAACTTTGTTTTAGGAGATTCTCAGTTAAGCATTCCGGTCATAGACCTCGGAGGACTAACTACCGAAAAATTAGCCAAGCGAAAGGAGATCGTTGAGAGAGTAAGAGAAGCATCTGAGAATTGGGGGTTCTTCCAAATAGTAAACCATGGAATCCCAGAAAGTGTTCTTGAGGAGATGAAAGATGGCGTTCGCCGGTTTTACGAGCAAGCAACCGACGTGAAAAAAGAGTACTACACCAGAGATCTTATAAAGCCGGTGGTTTATAACTGCAACTTTGATCTGTATAGCGGAATTTCAACGAATTGGAGGGACACGTTTATGTGTCATATGGCTCCTAATCCTCCAAACCCTGAAGATTTGCCTATATCATGCAGGTATGTGACCGTAAAATTTTAAATTTCATGTATTTGTAACTTTAGATTTATGTTTTCGTAGAGCTTTTAATTTGTATCAGATTTATCTTCAAAAGTTCTGTACAAATTCATGAACAAAACTATACTATGCGTTATTTTATGGGAAACTAAGTGAGATGATCGGTTTTGACTATCCTTTAAGAAAATGACTGAACTTTTATTTTTTCTTTTTTAGAAGGAAAATAGTTGATGGCAAGATAGTTCATAGGTTTGTCAATAAGTTCAGTGATTGATCATCAAGTTCATCACCGATAAATTATTGATTAACGCCACTGGTTAAACTTAATCGATATTGATTGACCACCAATGGAAAATCACTAGATAAGTACTGATTAATCATTTTTAAGAAAAACTCTTAAAAACACTACTTACCAAAAAAGGTTATTTTCCCTCATTTCCGTCATTTTTGTTATTTTTTTTTGGAATAAAGTGCATAAACTATGTCATCTTTAGTATTTTGTATATAATTTGACAGGAAAATTTGACATGTGTGGGGGTTCTCTGTTTTAGGAAGATCAAGTGCTCTGACCATGTTGGTGTTCTTGTAAAAGAAAAATAAAAAATAAAAAGAGATGCAAAAAGAGTTATACTAATGTTGAAAAGTTGGATAAGTTTATATGGCCACACATTAGGCTGTGGATTTATTGGTAATTTCACACTTGTCTCTAATGTTGAGATCCTAAATCTAAATCTCTGGTCCTGATAAAAATTGTAAAGCAAAAAATGATGGATGCGCATGATTAGTGGGAGTAATTTGAATTTTGTATCTTTGTTTATTCTATTATTGTGCCCAAAGTAAGCTTTATGAATTAGTTATTTTGTTCAGGGAAAAAAAAAAAAATATATATATATATATATATATAGTTATGTTCAAACACATTTGTTGTCTATCTTTCCTTAACTTGAATTGGAATTTTTGAATTTTGAATTTTGATACTCAGTGACAAATTTGAATTTTGTCAACTTTGTTTATTCTATTTATTTATTTTTTGTTTTCAGAGACATACTGATGGAATACTCAAAGCAAGTGATGAAAGTAGGAATTCTCTTATTCGACCTGATGTCTGAGGCTCTTGGGCTGAGTCCGAGTTACCTAAACGACATAGATTGCGCAGAGGGGCTATCGGTTGTGTGCCATTACTACCCTGCATGTCCACAGCCAGAACTAACTATGGGCGCAACCAAGCACGCTGACAACGACTTCCTCACTGTTGTTCTACAAGACGACATTGGCGGTCTCCAAATCCTACACGAAAACAAGTGGATCGACGTATCTCCTCAGCCCGGGGCGCTGGTGGTAAATGTCGGAGATCTTCTGCAGGTAAGTATTTAAGCTTGCGTTTAGTGTACATGTTTGGAGTTAAATTTTTAGATTGAAGTTAATTGACTTTTAAAAAATTTGTTATAATTTTTGTGGACTTTTCAGAAAAAGATAAAAACTTTAGGTTCGAGCTCGAAATCCAAATGGAAGCTAAGATTTTCTTGTTTATTGTTTAGTTTGGTTTATGACTGGTGCCATCAAAAAGAGTAACATGCTAATTCTGTTTCTTCAGCTTATAACAAATGACAGATTGACAAGTGTTCAGCATAGGGTAGTGGCGAACCGCGTAGGTCCCAGAGTATCTGTCGCTAGCTTCTTCTGTACTGGTTTTAAACCAGCATATAAAATGTACGGACCGATCAAGGAGTTGTTGTCGGAAAGCAATCCTCCGAAGTACAGGGAAACCACAGTGAGGGACTATTCTATCCACTTCAAGTCAAAAGGCCTCGGTCGGGCTTCGGCCTTGGATGATTTCAAGCTTTGAAGAAGGCAAGCTTTGAAGGATCATTTTCTGTTAGTTTGACGAGTGGTTTCTGAACTGTTAAACTGAATAATAGTTATCTGAATATGGATCTTTTGTTGTTCTGTTTTTGCCTTTGTTTGGGGCTGTTTGTTTGAAATTTTTTTTTTGGGTAGTAAATAGCATTTTTACAGTAAATAATTGAAATAAAAATGTTTTAAAAATATTTATAGTAAATAGTAGTAAATAAAATCTACATTAAGGAGCGCAAAATTCGTGGATGATTTTTATCTGTGTATGTGTTGGGAAGATAGGAATTTAATTAAATTAAGTTGTATGAAAAATGGAAGAAAAGAAAGATGTGATGATCATCTTTGTAATTAAAAAAAAGAACACCTTGACATATAAGGAAAGATGATTTTCAAAACTTAAGGGTCAATAAATCACCTAAGGAACATTTTCTCAAAAAAAAAAAAAAAAAAAAAAAAACCGCCTACTGAACAAAAGTTGGAAGTGCATACAATGCCCCCAAATGCTAGTATATATAAAGCTAATTATTGGGGATTATTCATAATTTAATTTTGATCAATACGTTATATGTTATGTTATTAATGTTTATAGTAGTATGCTATGTTAAATTTTATCGCAAAAGTGATTTCGATAAATTTCTGACTCGATAAGAATAAGAAAAAATTAGTTAAAAAGGGAAAAAGTTATTAATAACTAATAATAGTAACATTGATGTCAAATGATTTGATTGTGTATCAAAGATTGTTAGTAGATGAAGAGAGAAAAAAAAAAAAAAATAGAAAAGAAAAAAAGAAAAAAAGAATTTTTAGAAATTTTATTTTAGTCCTTAAAGTCTTAAAACATTATGTTTTGGCCCTAATATTTGAAAAGTTTTGCAAGAAGGTCCCTGCAGATTTCATCCATAGATTTTGACGTATTTCCACTAAAGAAATTTAATAAAAAATCAAAATATAGTGCACGGTGGTAGGAACCCACCTAAAATCTCATTCACGTTTCTCTCTCTTTCCCCCACCCTCCAAGAATGTCTAAAATCAGATGTCTTTCTCGATATAGGTATTGGGAAGTACGAAACTGAGAAGAGATTTTATGGAAGATCAAGATTTTGCTTGGGAGAATTAAGTATAAGGTAGTTTTTTGTTTAATTTTCCTTAAGAATCCAAATTCTCTCTGTTCTTAATGTTATACCTCATGATGTAAAAGCCTTTTTAGAACTTTAATTTTACCTATAATGGTGAAGCCCCAAATTTGCAAGGGTTAAGGTTTCTAGAATTTCATTTTCTTCGAAGATTTTCTCTTCCATGTATTCTAAGTGTGAAATCCCTCTTGTTTATCTTCTAAAATTTTAAAATTTTAAATTTGTGATGTTCTTCTATGGTGGATTTGTTTTTTGTGGTTTAAATGGGTTCTAACTTCTAATGGACTCTGATAATGAGTTGTAGTAAGGACTTAAGATTGACAATTAAAATTTTTTGAATTTCATAGTTGAGTATCAAGTGCTTGATGATATGCATGAATGAAAAACAGACATAGTGAGTATGATTAAATTTTACTGAGTTTCATGCCATTCCATTTCAAGCAAAAATAATTTTAAATCTAAGTAAAAAAAATATATACATATATATATATTTTCTTGGCTTTATTATCCTATCAACCCCGCAGGCCACAAGTGTGAATTGTCAATAAATTTGTCTATTCCAGTACTGAAGTGGAAAATGATATGCCACAATATATGATCCTCACGGCCTTACACAGTCCACCCATTTCCAAATGTCCTAAAAGAAATAAATAATAAGAAAATATTCTTTTTGCTCTCTCTCATTTTCTGTGATAACTAAAATTCTAGCATTTACTCATCTAAATTAGAACTCCATTTCTAAATTTTCCAGAAAATTAAGAAAGCAGAAAAAAGGAAAATGGTGGCTACACGCACAGTCCCTGAAGCTGATCCAGCCACATTCAAGCCTGAATACGATAGACTCGGCGAGCTGAGAGCATTCGACGAAACAAAAGCCGGTGTTAAAGGGCTCGTCGATGCCGGGATTACCACCATAGAAAATCTGTAGGTCATAAGGAGAGCTCAGTTTCAGGAGATGCCCGGTTGAGTATTCCGGTCATAGACCTCGGAGGAGTAATGGCTAAAGATTCAGCCCAGCGCAAGGAGATCGTTGAGAGAGTTCGACAAGCATCGGAGACGTGGGGGTTCTTCCAAATAGTCAATCATGGAATCTCGGAGAGTGTTCTTGAGGAGATGAAAGATGGAATTCGTCGTTTTCACGAGCAAGACACTGAGGTGAAGAAGAAGTACTATACCAGAGAATCGATGAAGCCAGTGATTATAACAGCAACTTTGATCTGTATAGTGCTCCTACGACGAATTGGAGGGATTCTTTTCTGTGTCGTATGGCTCCTCATCGTCCGAACCCTGAAGACTTGCCAACAGTTTGCAGGTGTGTGTATATATATATATATATATATATACATATTGCTCTCTGTTTTTTTGTTGAAACTATATGTATATTGCTCTGACTTTTAGACAATTGGGCTTGATTAAGCTAAAAAAGTTCCTCAAATGAACGCTTCTAAAGGTTAAAAGGTTCTATTCTATTTGGGAATTTCTAGAGCACTATCAATAGGTGTGTGTGTGTATATATATATATATATATATATATATATTGCTCTCTGTTTTCTGTTGAAACTATATGTATATTGCTCCGACTTTTAGACACATGTTTGTTTGTTTGTTTGTTTTTTTTTTTTAATTTAAGTTTTTAGACAGATGGGTTTGATTAAGCCAAAAAGTTCCTCAAATGACTGCCTCTAAGTAAAAAGTTATATTCTATTTGGGAATTTCTAGAGCACTATCGATAGGTATTGATATTTTAACCATTGGATTAGAGTATAGTAGATCCAATTATAGTATTTTTATGTAGTGCATTGTAAATTTTTAATGTGAATACTCATAGATCACGGTTAAAAAACAGTGTAAAAAAAAATCCCATCATAAAAGGACGCTATTAACATATTACATATTCTATCCATGTATACTACTCCCTCTCTATTTTTTTCCCCTACTATCTGATGGAAAAACATTCTAAAAGAAAAAGACTTATAAACATAATTATCCATTTTTTTTGCACTTTTAAATAGATGATTGGTTTCTCTTTTTAAAAAGCATTGTTGTTTTTTGCTCTGATTATGTCTTTTTTTTTTTAAATGTTATTATATGTTGTTGAAATAGTTGTTACTGTTTTGTGGTTGCCGTTTTTCCCTTTTTTTTTTTTTGTTTTGGATGTTTTGTGTGTGTTAGTTCTTTTTTCTTTTTATAAATATTTTAACTGTGCAGTAGTTTTTATGCGTCGTTTTATTGTGTAGTTGTTTACTGTTGTCTTTTTTTATTTTTATTTTTTATATTGATGTCGTTTTCCAATCTATTACGTGGTTTGAAGCTTAATGCCGTCTTTTTATGTTATGTTATTTTAGTTTATAAATTTTTTTTTCTGTTTTCTTGGCTATGTTGCTCTCATTTTTAACTTGTTACCGTATTTAATCGTTGCTATTTGTTTTTTTTTTTTTTTTTTAAATAGAGTTGTTATTGTTGTTGTTGTTGGTTATTTATTTATTTATTTTTATTTTTTTAACTTAATTTCTGCAGGGACATACTTATGGAGTACTCAAAGCAAGTAATGAAAGTGGGGAACTTAGTGTTCGAGTTGTTATCAGAGGCTCTGGGGCTACATCCAAACCACTTAAACGACATGTCTTGCGCCGAGGGTTTAGCGGTTTTAGGCCATTACTACCCTGCATGTCCACAACCAGAACTAACTTTAGGGACAACCGAACATGCCGACAATGACTTCCTCACTGTGCTACTTCAAGACCGCATTGGTGGTCTCCAGATTCTATGCGACAACAACTGGATTGACGTTCCTTCTCATCCCGGTGCATTAGTCGTTAACCTTGGAGATCTTATGCAGGCATGTCTCCTGTCTTTTTTTTTTTTTTTTTTTTTTTTTTTTCAGTTCTGTTCTCGACCAAAGTCACCTTTCAAATGTGAAATAAGGAGATTGTGGGTATTTATACTCGAAATTTATGGTAGGATAAGAATATCACTAAGATATCATATCATAATAATATTACTCAAAAAAAAAAAAAAAATCAATGATAGGAAATGTACTTATTGTTGTTTGAATGCATGGATCAGCTTTTCAATGGTTTGATCTTAGACATAAGTATTTCTGTATGTTGAGGCTTAAATTTTTGTAAAAAAAAATAATTTAATAAAAACAACCAAAAAAAATTATATACACATATATAATAATTTAATAAAACTTGATAAAAATTTGACAATTAAAAATCATGTCCTATCAAATATCAATAAGAGTATTTTTCATGTCGTATGAAAATTTCTTTATCTAAATTATGCAGACATGTAAGAACTTAAAAATGCATTGCATTAATTGTGAATGTATGCTTGAGTTATCTATACACTTTTGCCTTACCTTTTTCCATTATTTTTTTTCTCCAGCTTATAACAAACGACAGATTCAAAAGTGTAGTGCATAGAGTACAGGCGAACCGTGTAGGTCCGAGAATATCTGTAGCCAGTTTCTTCTTCACTCATATGCTGCCATCAACAAAGCTCTACGGACCCATCAAGGAGTTGTTATCAGAATGCAATCCTCCGAAGTACAGAGAGACAACTGTAAGGGACTACTGGGCCTACTACTTTGCAAAAGGCCTTGATGGGACTTCTGCCTTGGATCATTTCAAGCTCTAAACCACAATGTAAGCATGCATAACTGAGAGGCTAAGAGGCCGTTTGGATGGTCCGTTTGAATTGAAAAATTGGAGTTATTTTTATTGATGTTCAATTGAGTTTTGAATTAGTGTGTTTGGTTGAAAATGAACTATTTGGTATTAAAAATTATAAAAACTTGAAATGTGTTTGGAAATATATATATATTTATATATATGTAAATATGGATATTGTTTTGTTAATTTCGAAATTTTTTGTAATTTTAAAAACAAAATCATCTTATTTTGACTTAAAATAATAAACTTATGAACTTTTAACGTTTGAGCTTTTAAGTCAGAGTTGGAGATGTAAATAGGGAAACTGAGTTTACTTAAAAAAAATGACATAATAACTGGAATTGTTTGGTTGGAGCAAACCAACCAAACGCCCTCTAAGACTTCAATTTGAGGAATGATTGATATGGCTTTCAATCCATAATCCCGTGGATTAATTTTGGGTGGCATTTGATTTATAGGTTTTAACCAAAAATAAAAGTTTTAAAATTTTGTGAGAGAAAAAATTGTAGTAAATAAAAAAGATTTAAATCAAAACCTTTTGTTTTAAACCTGTGAACCAAATGCTTAGAGCCTATTAGGTATGGTTAATTAAGCTCTTGGGTATGACTATGAAAACCTAGTTGACAAGTTATACACTCACGTAACCTTAACAAGAACGATCTCTCGCATATCAGCAGTAAATTAGTTTAATAAAAGTAGAGAAGACAACAAATCTAGATCGATTCACTCTCAATTTGAATCACTCTAGATTTGTGAGAACTATGTCCACTATGGAGTTGAGGTTTTCACTATGGATATTGGTATTTAAAATTGCAATTAGGGTTTTTTTTTATTGATGTGCAAGTCTTTTTGTATCCTTCTAAAGAGATAAAAAGACTATTTCTTGAATAATAGTAAGCCGAAAAGATCTTGGAGCCCATAAATCTTGGAGATTATTGTCACTTTGATTCATTTAAAATAGGATTTCTGATAGAAATTTTATGATTATTATTATATGATTTCAAAATCAAATCGGCCTATATCTCTAACACGTGATGATTGCATCAACCTTTTTATTCTAAAACTAGGGTTTTCTAATATTCCGACTTCAACAATTGCCTAGTATAAATATGATGTGAAACTAAGTGTGCGTGGTTCACTGATTTGAGTTGGAATTTATAGATCATTAGAATTGGTTAATTTTTCAAAATCAGTTAAAAAATTTATTGACTTAAAAAAAAAAAAAACAAAGAAAAGAAAAAGAGTTGGCTGGAATTTTTAGGTTGGAACCTGCGTTCCAAATGAAGCATGCCAAAACCATTAGCTCGGCTCACTAACAACAAATGTGATCTTCTTATTCATCAATATTTAAATTTGAGTAGAGAGTGAGTTGAAAGAACTCAAAATAATAGATAACCAAGAACGGGAATAAGTTAATAATAGTTATCATATAATTGAATAGTAATTAGTATATCATCAGACACATACAAAGTGACAAAGTCTTAGCGCGTATTAAAGTGGTATACGATGTTGATCCATTATTTTTTTATTTTCTATTTTCCACTAGTGTTTGAAAAACTAGCAATTTAAAAGTTAAAAAATGATTTCTTTTTATCAACAATTTGTTGTCTTATTATGCTCCAAGAAGTTGACCTATGGGATGATCTCTGGTATAAGATGAATCATATTAATATATTAGTTTCTGATCAAGGCTAAATAGTCAGGAAAAAAAGAGCAAAGGAAAATGGTGGACACAAACAAGGATGATGATCTTTTTGGTGTTGAAGGACAAAAAACTTTAGAAACATTTACATGGAAACTACAAGGAGGCATTTGCTTCAATGTGCTGCAATAATTTTTAATATTTGTCGACTATGAAAACCTGCTTAACAAGTAATACACTCACATAACCGGGCCAAGAGCGATTTCTCGCGTATGAGCAGCAGATCAAGTACAAGAAAAGTAGAGAAGGCAATAATTTAGAGTGATTCGCTCTCGATTTATGAGAACTATGTCCACTATGGAGCTGGGGTTTTCACTATTATGATAATCATCAGTCCCTATAAGAAAATGATAAGCTGTACAATACCGCATTTCTTGGGGATGGATACATGTGATGATTTATAAGTAAAGATACAAACTCTTAATGGTATGAGGCCTTTTGGGGTGAGCCCAAGAGCAAAACCATGCAAGCACAAGGCCCAAAACGGACAATATCATATTAAAGGGAGGCATGAATCGTTACAAATAGTATCAGAGCCTATACCCAATAGGAAATATGGCCAATGAGGATGTTAGGCCCCAAAAGGAGGGGTGATTGTGATAGTAATCAGTTCTTACAAGGAAATGATAAGTTGTACAGTCCCGCAATGCTTGGGGATGGATATATGTAATGGTTCATAAATAAAAAGACCACTTCTTAATGGTATGAGGCCTTTTGAGGTGAGCATAAAAGCAAAGCTGTGCAGGCACGTGGCACAAAATAGACAATATCATACTAAAGGGAGGCATGAATCGTTATAACTATGGATATCAATTTTCAAAGTTGCAATTAGGGTTTCTTTATTGGTGTGCAAGCCATTTTGTATCCTTCTAAAGAGATAAACTTCTCACAATCAAAGATAAAAAGACAATATTTGTTCAACAAATATTCAGTCGAAAAGGATCTTGGAGCCTACAAATCTTGGAGATAACTCTAATCGTCACTTTGATATTGTCACTTTGATTCATTTAAAATAGATCTTCTGAGAGAAATTTTATGATTATTATTATATGATTTCAAAATTAAATCGGCCATTATCTCTAACGCGAGATGATCGTGTCAACCATCTTTACTCTAAAATTAGGGTTTTCTAATATGCCAACTTCAACTATTGCCTAGCATAAACATATTCTGAAACGAAGATTGCCAAGACCATGATCAGCTAATTGGTTCACTAACAACAAATATTGTGATATTCTTATTCATCACTATTTTTAAATTTGAGTAGAGAGTGAGTTGACAGAACTCAAAATAATAGATAACCAATAACGTGCATAAGTTAACAATAAGCCACCATATAAATTACTAGTAATTATATATCAGACACAAACAAAATGACGAAGTTAGTGTGTATTAAAGTGGTATATGATGTTGATCTTATTTTTTTTTTTGAATTTTTTTTAATAAAAGAGAGAGAGAGATCAACTAGTGCTTGAAAAACTAACAAATTAAAAAAGCTAAAAAAATTATGGTTTTTTATCAACATTTTGTTGTCTTATGAAGTTGATCTACGGGATGATCTCCAGTATAAGATGAATATTAGTTTCTAATCGAGGCTAAATAGCCGCGTCGAGGGGGGGGGGGCTGGGGGTTTGTGGTGAAGAGAGAGAATAAAAGAAAATGGTAGACACACACAAAGATGAAGGTGTTCAAGCCAAATTCAAGGTCGAATATGACAGAGCAAGTGAATTCAAAGCTTTCAATGAAACCAAAGCCAGTGTTAAAGGACTTGTAGATTCTGGGGTTACTGAGATTCCTCGTATTTTCCATCATCCGTTGGATAACTTGGAGGAAAACTTTATTTCAGTGGATTCACAATTAAGTGTCCCGGTCATAGACCTCAGAGGGCTAACTACCGAAAGCTCCGCTAAGCGAAAGGAGATTGTTGAGAGAGTAAGATAAGCACCTGAGAAATGGTTCTTCCAAATAGTAAACCATGGAATCCCAGAGAGTGTTCGCCGGTTTTACGAACAAACAACCGAGGTTAAAAAAGAGTCCTATACTAGAGATCCTACAAATACGGTGATGTATAGCAGCAACTTTGATCTGTATAGTGGAATTTCAACGAATTGGAGTGACACAATTATATGTCATATGGCTCTTAATCCTCCAAATGCGGAAGACGATGTATATGTCATATGACAAAGTACGATGTATATCTTATGACTATCGATGACGGTTCTCTTGCTAGCTTCATTAAGTTTTGCGAAACATCGGCCTTCATACACATGTATTCTTATCTACTCCCGAAATGTCTAGTTGTGCTCATCTTACAACCACTTTTCATTTTTTTCTTTTCTTGGATTCGCATCTCTTAATTCCTTCATGTGAACCTCAATGAAAGGCATCAGGTTCTTAGCATTATGCAAAACATAAAGACAAGCTTGCTCCATTCATCTTGATTTACTGGTGAAGGAATGCCAATGGATAGTTCTTTTGACGTAAAGTGTATTGTCTTTGACAACCCTATTGGTTCCGTGTTGGACATATACTCCGAGTAAAATTCAACCGATTCCTCTACTACGTAGTTTTCCACTATACATCCCCCCGACCTATTTCGGCTCTTCACATAACCCTTCATGTACCTTTTGAAAGAATACATCTACCTCAAATGTACCGGTCCACATAACTTAACTTCCTGAACTAAGTGCACCGTTAGATAGATCATTATATCAAAAAATGATGGTGGGAAATACTTCTCAAGCGTGCACAATTTCATCACCAATTCTGATTGTAGCGAATCTAGCATAAGTGGATCAATTACCTTGCAGCATATTGAATTGAAAAATGAGCATAACTTAGTAATTGCGAATCTCACATCTTTCATTAAAACTCCCCATAATGCAAGAGGTAATAATTGTTGCATCAAGATATGACAATCATGTGTTTTCATTCCAACGAGCCTCAAATCCTTCATCGACACCAACCTTTTAAAGTTGCAAGAATACCCACTTAGCACTTTCATGGAAGCAAGCCACTCACAAAACTTTCTCTTTTCTTGTCTCAATTATGTGTATTTTGCCGGAGGTAAGTAAGTGCCGTTCGCTCTTTTCTCGGGGAGCAAATTAGGTCTAGTCTTCCTCTCCTTAAGATCCAACCGTGTCTTTTCATAATCTTTAGTTTTGTTCGGAATGTCAAGTAACGTGCCCACTATTGATTCACAGATATTTTTTTCAATATGTATAATATCTAAGCAATGACGAACGTAAAGTGACTTCTAAGGTCCATCAATCATTGGATCCTTCCATTTTCTCTTTCCCAAAACTACTTTTACATTTTTAACCATCTCAAATACATCTTCGCCTATCAAAATCCGATGAGCGGTTCTTTCTACAGTATTACCATCAAACGCCTTATACTGTTTGCGGTATCGATGATTTTTTGGCAAGAATCTCCTGTGCCCAAGGTAAACGGTTTTCTTACCGTTTTCCAACTGGAAGGAAGATGTTTCCTTCATACAAACGGGTCAACCTATAAAACTCTTCACTAGATAACCGGATAGGTTGTCAAATGCTGAAAAGTCATAAATTGACCAAATCAACATTGCACGAAGTTTGAACGTCTCTTGATGGTAACAATCTCTAACTTCTAAACCATTTTCCTACAACCATTTTCCTACAAGCTTTTTAGGTCATCGATTAATGGTGCCAAGTAACGTCAATGTCATTCCCTGGTTGTTGAGGACTTGAGATCAATAAAGTCAGCATCAAGAACTTCCGCTTCATGTACAATTCTGGAGGGAAGTTGTAGTTGACAAGTATGACTGGTCTAATACTATGCCTACTACTCATATTACTATGTGTGTTCATTCTGTCCGCTGATAAACCGAGACGTAAATTCCTTGGTTTTGCATTAAAATTTGGATGATTGTCATCAGAAGTCTTCCATTGTGTTGTGTTGGCTGGATGCCTAAGCTTGACATCGTCAACACGTTTATCATGGTGACAAGTCAAATTCTTAGTATGCTCGGAATTATGGAATATACGATGCAAACGTGGAGCCGGTGGAATGTAACATAACATCTTCACTTGTACTTCTTTGCTACCATTTGATGACATTTTACTCTTCTTCCATCTTGACCTTTTACAAACCGGCATTCATCTAAATCTTCATTATTTTTCTGGTAAAGGATGCAATCGTTTAGACAAACATGTATCTTTTCATATTTCATTCCCAAAGTAATCAATGTCTTCTTTGCTTTGTACATACTAAGCTGCATTTTGTTATCATCTGGTAGAATATTTTTTAGAAACTATTAAAGAGTCGTGAAACTAGAATTCGTTCAGCCACCCAACGCGTTCATGTTCCATAATTTAACCAATGCCCTTAATTTTGTATATTTTGTACACCCAAAATACAAGGACATCTCGACATCATTAATCATTATCTCAAATAAATTCGGATGATGCACAAAGTGCTCTTCCAAATCATTTATCATATCGAATATATTATCACCAAAGTTTTCCTCAACAATAGGCTCTTTACCTTTACTCGTCAATGAATATTTAATATTGAAAAAATCTTTACCATGTAAATATCATGTTTAGTAAGAACAAATAATCTCATATGCTTGTAAATGCCCTCTAACATCATCAATGGAATAAGATCTATGATTTCCACAAATTTCACAAGGACACGGAATTTTATCATCTTGTATGTGAGCTTTGACAAATGACAAAAATTCTTCAATACTATCGTCATATGGTTTAGACAATCTATCAAACCACATCCATTTTCTATCAAAGTTTTAGAAGTTAAAGTAAATATCAAAATACATATCAAAATTAACATCTATTGCACAATTAACTCAAAGATCTTGAAAACAAAACTAAAATATACAAAACCTAAAATCATAAGTCTAAATATGGGGAAAAAAAAAGTTAATGATCACTTAAATTAACACCCATTACACAATTAACTCAAAGATCCCTAAAAACAAAACTAAAATATACATGACCTAAAATCATAACTCTAAATACGGAGAAAAATAACAAAAAGAAGTTAATGATCACTTACAAGAGAGAGGGATGGTAAATGACGGTGGCAACGTCCAATTGTGGTGGAGTGATTGTATTCGGAGCGTTCTAGACTAATTTTGGTTATTGCAGCTGCGGTGTTGATTTGGAAAAAATGGGGGCAGGATTCAGTCTCGTGGGTTTTTGTCACGAAGATACCACAAAGGTTTTTTAAAAAAGGTCATGGAAGCCAAAGTTTCCATGACCGTTTTTTTAAAAATGGTCATGGTAGCCGAAGCTTCCATGACAGTTTTGGAAAACGGTCATGGAATCTGACTTTTCCACAACCGTTTGTGAAAACTGTCGTGCTAGCTTCGGCTTCCATGGCCATTTTCGGAAATCTAGTTCCGTCTCATGTTTTTAGTGTATTTTCCACAACCATTTTTAAAAAATGGTTGTATAAGTTCCGTCATGAAATCTACATTTTGTAGTAGTGTGCGAGCTTCTTCTGTACTGGTTTTACACCAACATCGAAATTGTATGGACCGATCAAGGAGTTGTTGTCAGAAATCAATCCTCCGAAGTACTGGGAAACCACAGTGACGGACTACATGTTCTCCACTTCAATACAGACGGCCTCAGTCGGACTTCGGCTTTGGAAGATTTCAAGCTTTGTAGAAGTCAAGTCGAACAACTACTAAAATTAAGGATAACTTTCTGTTTGTTTGAGGAGTGGTTTCTGAACTGAATAATTATGTTATCTCATCGGTCAATTTTAGTACCTTCATTATTATAATGAATAGTGATTATGCATAGATGGATGGGTTTGGTCTTTTGTGTTTCTGTTTTTGCCTTTGCCTTGCACTGTTTGTTTGAAAACTCTTCTTTTGGTGGCTTTAGTTTTCAGTTTTATTGCAAAAAAAAAAAAAAAAAAAAAAAGAACAACTAAAAAATAATAGATGACCAATAACTTGCACAAGTAGCAATTCGCCGCCATAATTCAAAAGTACTAGATCAGCCCACAAACAAATCGACAAAATCTATTACGTGTTAAAGTGGTATACGATGTTGATCAATTTATTTTTAATTTTTATTTTATATAGAAGAGAGAGAGAGATCAACTACTATTTGAAAAACTAATCATTAAAGATTATTAACTGACATCACACATGATTTATTATTTAGAGGTATTTAAAAAAAAATTTGTATGAATCAATTTACATATATCAAATATATGATTTTTTAAAGAAATTGGGGAGTTTTTAACCACAAAAATATATTGGGGATTAGATCATAATTTTGAAAAAAGGTTGGGGAAAAGGTTAAAAATTCGTGTCCATTTTTCAACAATTTGTTGACTTCTTCCGCTCCAAGTGGTTCTCTTTTGGGATCTAGAGAAGATGAACCGATTTTCTGATCAAGGCTAAATACTAAGGAAAAAAGAAGTTAGGAAAATGGTGGACACAAACAAAGATGAAGATGTTCAAGCCAAAATCAAGGCGGAATATGACCGAGGAACTGAACTAAAAGCTTTCGACGACACCAAGGCTGGTGTCAAAGGACTTGTAGATTCTGGGGTTGCCGAGATTCCTCGTATTTTTCATCATCCATCGGATAACTTGGAGGAAAACTCTGTTTTGGGAGATTCTCAGTTAAGTATTCCTGTCATAGACCTCAGAGGACTAACTACCGAAAAATCAGCCAAGCGAAAGGAGATCGTTGAGAGAGTAAGAGAAGCATCTGAGAATTGGGGGTTCTTCCAAATAGTAAACCATGGAATCCCAGAAAGTGTTCTTGAGGAGATGAAAGATGGCGTTCGCCGGTTTTACGAGCAAGCAACCGACGTGAAAAAAGAGTACTACACCAGAGATCCTACGAAGCCGGTGATTTATAACTGCAACTTTGATCTGTATAGCGGAATTTCAACGAATTGGAGGGACACGTTTATGTGTCATATGGATCCTAATCCTCCAAAGCCTGAAGATTTGCCTGTATCATGCAGGTATGTGACCGTAAATTTTAAATTTCATGTATTTGTAACTTTAGATTTATGTTTTCATAGAGCTTTTAATACGTATCAGATTTATCTTCAAAGTTTTGTACCAAATTCATGAACAAAACTATACTATGGGTTATTTTATGAGAAACTAAGTGAGGTGATCGGTTTTGACCACCTCTTTAAAAAAATGACCGAACTTTTTTTTTTTCTTTTTAAAAGGAAAATAGTTGATGGCAAGATAGTTCAGAGGTTTGTCGATAAGTTTAGTGATTAATCATCAAGTTCATCATCGACAAATTATTGATTAACGCCACTGGTTAAACCTTATTGATATTGATTGACCACCAATGGAAAATCACTAGATAATTTAAGAAAACGACTCATTAAAACACTACTTACAAAAAAAAAAAAAAAAGTTTATTTTCCCTCATTTCCGTCATTTTTTTGGAATAAAGTGCATAAACTATGTCATCTTTAGTATCTTGTATATAATTTGACAGGAAAATTTGACATGTGTAGGGGTTCTCTGTTTTAGGAAGATCAAGTGCTCTGACCATGTTGGTGTTCTTGTTTAAAAAAAAAAAAAAAAAAAAAAAAAAGGAAGATACTAAAAGAGTTATACTAATGTTGAAAAGTCGGATATGTTTATATGGCCACACATTAGGCTGTGGATTTAATGGTAATTTCACATTGTCTCAAATATTGAAATCCTAAATCTAAATCTCTACTCCCGATAAAAATTGTTAAACAAAAAATGATGGATGCGCATGTATATTGGGAGTAATTTGAATTTTGTATATTTGTTTATTCTATTATCATGCCCAAAGTAAGTTTTATGAATTAGTTTTGTTCGTTCAGTCAAGGGGAAAAAAAAAACAGTTATGTTCAAACACATTTTATGTCCATCTTTCCTTAACTTGAATTTGAATTTGGAATTTTGGATTTTGATATTGGTCAATTAGTGACTAATTTGAATTTTGTCAACTTTGTTTATTCTATTTATTTATTTTTTGTTTTCAGAGACATACTGATGGAATACTCAAAGCAAGTGATGAAAGTAGGAGTTCTCTTATTCGACCTAATGTCTGAGGCTCTTGGGCTGAGTCCGAATTACCTAAACGACATAGATTGCTCAGAGGGGGTAACGGTTTTGTGCCATTACTACCCTGCATGTCCACAGCCAGAACTAACTATGGGCGCAACCAAGCACACTGACAACGACTTCCTCACTGTTGTTCTACAAGACGACATTGGCGGTCTCCAAATCCTACACGAAAACAAGTGGATCGACGTATCTCCTCAGCCTGGGGCTCTCGTGGTAAATGTCGGAGATCTTCTGCAGGTAAGTGTTTAAGCTTGTACGTTTAGTATACGGGATTGGAGTTGAATTTTTATGTGGAAGTTAGTTGATTTTTAAAAATTAGTTATAATTTTTATAGAGAAAAAGACAAAAACTGAAATGAAAATTTTAGGTTCAAGCTTGAAAGCCAAACGGAAGCTAAGATTTTCTTGTATATTGTGTAGTTCTGTTTATGAGTGCTATCAAAAAGAGTAATATGCTATTTCTGTTTCTTCAGCTTATAACAAATGACAGATACGTAAGTGTTCAGCATAAGGTAGTGGCGAACCGCGTAGGTCCCAGAGTATCTGTTGCGAGCTTCTTCTGTACTGGTTTTACACCAACATATAAAATGTACGGACCGATCAAGGAGTTGTTGTCGGAAAGCAATCCTCCGAAGTACAGGGAAACCACAGTGAGGGACTATGTTATCCACTTCAATTCAAAAGGCCTCGGTCGGACTTCGGCCTTGGATGATTTCAAGCTTTGAAGAAGGCCAGCCGAACTACTAAGATTAAGGATCATTTTCTGTTAGTTTGACGGGTGGTTTCTGAACTATTAAACTGAATAATGGTTTCCGATTATGGATCTTATGCGGTTCTGTTTTTGCATTTGTTTTGGGCTGTCTGTTTGAAAACTTTTTTTTTTTTAAGTGGTAAATAACATTTTTACAGTAAATAATTGAAATAAATAATGTTTGAAAAATATTTGTAGTAAATAGTAGTAAATAAAATCTACATTAAGGAGCGCAAAATTTATGACGGGGTTGAGATTTTTATCTGTTTATGTGTAGGGAAGATAGGAATTTAATTAAATTAAGTTGCTTGAAAAATGGAAGAAAAGAAAGATGTGATGATCATCTTTGTAAAAAAAGAAAAAAAGAAAAAGAACACCTTGACATATAAGGAAAGATGAGTTTCAAAACTTAAGGGTCAATAAATCATCTAATGAACACTTTCTCAAAAAAACAAAAAACAAAAAAAAAACAAAAAAAACAAAAACAAAAACGGCTACTGAACAAAAGCTGATGTGTGAACATACAATGCCTCCATAAGCTAGTATATATAAAGCTAATTATTGGGGGATTATTCATATTTTAATTTTGATCAATACATTATATGTTATGTTATTAATGTTTATCGTACGCTATGTTAAATTTTATCGCACAAGTGATTTCAATAAATTTCTGACTCGTTAAGAATAAGAAAAAATTAGTTAAAAAAGGGAAAAAGTTATTAATAAATAATAATAGTAACATTGATGTCAAATAATTTGATTGTGTATCAAAGATTGTTAGTAGATGAAAAGAGAAAAAAAAAAAAAAAAAAAACAACAACAAAAAACAAATAACAAAAAACAAAAAACAAAAAACAAAAAAAAAAGGAAAAATAATAATTTTCAGAATTTTTATTTTAGTCCTTAAAGTTTTAAAAATTAATGTTTTGGCCCTAATATTTGAAAAGTTTTGCAAGAAGGTCCCTGTAGATTTCATCCATAGATTTTGACGTATTTCCACTAAAAAGATTTAATAAAATATCAAAATATAGTGCACGGTGGTATTGGGAACCCACCTAAAATCTCAATGAAAACTCACTTTCTCTCTCTTACTCTCATTCACGTTTCTCTCTCTTTCCCCCACCCCGGCAAGAATGTCTAAAATCAGATGTCTTTCTAGATATAGGTATTGGGAAGTACGAAATTGAGAAGAGATTTTATGGAAGATCAAGATTTTGCTTAGGAGACTTAAGTATAAGGTAGTGTTTTGTTTAATTTTCCTTAAGAACCCAAATTCTCTCTGTTCTTAATGTTATACCTCATGTTTTTTCCTTTAATGATTGATGTAAAAGCCTTTGTAGAACTTTAATATTACCTATAATGGTGAAACCCCAAATTTGCAAGGGTTAAGGTTTCTAGAATTTCATTTTCTTCGAAGATTTTCTCTTCCATGTATTCTAAGTGTGAAATTCCCCTTGATTATCTTCTAAAAATTCAAAATTTTAAATTTGTGATGTTCTTCTATGGTGGATTTGTTTTTCGTGGTTTAAATGGGTTCTAACTTCTAATGGACTCTAATAATGTTGTAGTAAGGACTTAAGATTGGCAATTAAAATTTTTTGAATTTCATAGTTGAGTATCAAGTGCTTGATGATATGCATAAATGAAAAACAGACATAGTGAGTATGATTAAATTTTACTGAGTTTCATGCCATTCCATTTCAAGCAAAAATAATTTAAATCAAGTAAAAAAAAGAAAATATATATATATCTATATATAAGTGTATATTGTCTTGGCTTTATAATCCTATCAACCCCACAGGCCACAAGTGTGAATTGTCAATACATTTGTCTATTCCATTATTGAAGTGGAAAATGATATGCCACAATATATGATCCTCATGGCCTTACACAGTCCGCCCATTTCCAAATGTCCTAAAAGAAATAAATAATAAGAATTCTTTTTGCTTTCTCTCATTTTTTGTGATAACTAAAATTCTAGCATTTACTCATCTAAATTAGAACTCCATTTCTAAATTTTCCAGAAAATTAAGAAAGCAGAAAAAAGGAAAATGGTGGCTACACGCACAGACTCGGCGAGCTGAGAGCATTCGACGAAACAAAAGCCGGTGTTAAAGGGCTCGTCGATGCCGGGATTACCGCCATTCCTCGTTTCTTCTATCGAAAATTTGTAGGTGATAAGGAGAGCTCAGTTTCAGGAGATGCCCGGTTGAGTATTCCGGTCATAGACCTCGGAGGAGTAATGGCTAAAGATTCAGCTCAGCGCAAGGAGGTCGTTGAGAGAGTTCGAGAAGCATCGGAGACCTGGGGATTCTTCCAAATAGTCAATCATGGAATCTCGGAGAGTGTTCTTGAGGAGATGAAAGATGGGGTTCGTCGTTTTCACGAACAAGACACTGAGGTGAAGAAGAAGTATTATACCAGAGAATCGATGAAGCCAGTGATTTATAACAGCAACTTTGATCTGTATAGTGCTCCTACGACGAATTGGAGGGATTCTTTTCTGTGTCGTATGGCTCCCCATCGTCCGAACCCTGAAGACTTGCCACCAGTTTGCAGGTAATATATATATATATATATATATATATATATTGCTCTCTGTTTTTTTGTTGAAACTATATGTATATTGCTCTGACTTTTAGACAAATGGGTTTGATTAAGCTAAAAAAGTTCCTCAAATGAATGCTTCTAAAGGTTAAAAGGTTCTATTCTATTTGAGAATTTCTAGAGCACTATCAATATATATATATATATATATATATATTGCTCTCTGTTTTTTTGTTGAAACTATATGTATATTGCTCCGACTTTTAGACAAATGTTTTTTTTTTTTTTTTTTAAATTTAAGTTTTTAGACAGATGGGCTTGATTAAGCAAAAAAAAGTTCCTCAAATGACTGCCTCTAAAGGTTAAAAAGTTCTATTCTATTTGGGAATTTCTAGAGCACTATTGATAGGTATTGATGTTTTAATTGTTGGATTAGAATATAGTAGATCCAATTACAGTATTTTTGTGTAGTGCACTGTAAATTTTTAACGTGAATACTCATAGATAACGGTTAAAAAACAGTAAAAACAAACAAAAAAAAAATCCCATCATGAAAGGACGCTATTAACATATTACATATTCTATCCATGTATACTACTCCCTCTATATTTTTTTCCCCAACTATCTGATGGAAAAACATTCTAAAAGAAAAAAACTTATAAACATAATTATCCATTTTTTTGTACTTTTGAATAGATGATTGGTTTCTCTTTAAAAAAAAAAAACTATTGTTTTTTGCTCTGAAAATGTCCTTTTTTTTTTTTTTAATGTTATTATATGTTGTTGAAATAGTTGTTATCGTTTTGTGGTTGCCGTTTTTCATTTTTTTTTTTTTTTTTTTTGTTTTGTTTGTTTTTTGGATGTTGTGTGTGTGTTAGTTCTTTTTTCTTTTTTATAAATATTTTAACTATGCAGTAGTTTTTAAGCGTTGTTTTATTGTGTAGTTGTTTACTGTTGTCTTTTTTTATATTGATGTCGTTTTCCAATCTTTTACGTGGTTTGAAGCTTAATGTCGTTTTTTATGTAATGTCATTTTAGTTTACAAAAATTTTTATGTGTTTTCTTGGCTATGTTGCTCTCATTTTCAACTTGTTAATGTATTTCATCGTTGCTATTTGTTTTTTTATTTTTTTATTTTTTATTTTAATAGAGTTGTTGTTGGTTTTTTTTTTTTCTTTTTTCTTTTTTTTTTTTAAACTTAATTTCTGCAGGGATATACTTATGGAGTACTCAAAGCAAGTAATGAAAGTGGGGAACATAGTGTTCGAGTTGCTATCAGAGGCTCTGGGGCTACATCCAAACCACTTAAACGACATGTCTTGCGCCGAGGGTTTAGCAGTTTTAGGCCATTACTACCCTGCATGTCCACAGCCAGAACTGACTTTAGGGACAACCGAACATACTGACAGTGACTTCCTCACTGTGCTACTTCAAGACCACATTGGCGGTCTCCAGATTCTATGCGACAACAACTGGATTGACGTTCCTTCTCATCCCGGTGCATTAGTCGTTAACCTTGGAGATCTTATGCAGGCATGTCTCCTGTCTCATGTCTCATGTTTTTTTTTTTTTTTTTTTTTTTTTTTCAGTTCTGTTCTCGACCAAAGTCACCTTTCAAATGTGAAATAAGGAGATTGTGGGTATTTATACTCGAAATTTATGGTAGGATAAGAATATCACTAAGATATCATATCATAATAATATTACTCAAAAAAAAAAAAAAAAAATCAATGATAGGAAATGTACTTATTGTTGTTTGAATGCATGGATCAGCTTTTCAATGGTTTGATCTTAGACTCTAAGTATTTCTGTATGTTGAGGCTTAAATTTTTTAACATGAACATGCAGAGATCTGACGTTTAAAAATTTTAATCGAATAGTTAAAACAATAGTTGTTACCAGTAGGGTAAAAGTACAGTTCCTAGTATAAGTTTTGTTAAAAAAAAAAAAATTATATACACATATATAATAATTTAATAAAACTTGATAAAAATTTGACAATTAAAAATCATGTCCTATCAAATATCAATAAGTGTATTTTTCATATCCTATGAAAATTTCTCTATCTAAATTTTGCAGACATATAAAAACTTAAAAATGCATTGCATTAATTGTGAGTGTATGCTTGAGTTATCTATACATTTTTGCTTTACCTTTTTCCCTTATTTTTTTTCTCCAGCTTATATCAAATGACAGATTCAAAAGCGCAAAGCATAGAGTACTGGCGAACCGTGTAGGTCCGAGAATATCTGTAGCCAGTTTCTTCTTCACTCATATGCTGCCATCAACAAAGCTCTACAGACCCATCAAGGAGTTGTTATCAGAATGCAATCCTCCAAAGTACAGAGAGACAACTGTGAGGGACTACTGTGCCTACTACATTGCAAAAGGCCTTGATGGGACTTCTGCCTTGGATCATTTCAAGCTCTAAACCACAATGTAAGTATAACTGAGAGGCTAAGAGGCCGTTTGGATGGTCCGTTTAAGTTGAAAATTTGGAGTTATTTTCATTGATGTTCAATTGAGTTTTGAACTAGTGTGTTTGGTTGAAAATGAACTGTTTGGTGATAAAAATTGTAAAAACTTAAAATGTGTTTGGAAAAAAAAAAATCTATATATATATATATATGTAAATACGGATCTTGTTTTGTTACTCTCGAAATTCTATGCAACTTTAAAAACAAAATCATCTCATTTTGACTTAAAATAATAAATTTATGGACTTTTAACGTTTGAGTTTTTAAGTTAGAGTTGGAGATGTAAATAGGGAAACTGAGTTTACTTAAAAAAAAAAAAAAAAAAAGACATAATAACTGGAATTGTTTGGTTGGAGCAAACCAACCAAACGCCCTCTAAGACTTCAATTTGAGGAATGATTGATATGGCTTTCGATCCATAACCTCGTGGATTAATTTTGGGTGGCGTTTGATTTATAGGTTTGAACCAAAAATAAAAAGTTTTAAAATTTTGTGAGAGAAAAAATTGTAGTATATAAAAAAGATTTAAATCAAAACCTTTTGTTTTAAACCTGTCAACCAAATGCTTAGAGCCGATTAGGTATGGTTAATTAAGCTGTTGGGTATGACTTGAAACTCCTTTTATCTTTTCAAGTTAAATAATATTTGAGTGTGGAGCTTAGCACAAAATAGGGCTCCAATTTTTGTTTGGTTGTACGAAAAAGTTTTGACGCTAGTTGTTTACTCTCTTTCGATTAGTTTAGTAATTATTGGATGTCAACTTAATTGAAATGTGTTAGGTAATCTTCGATATCAGTTATCTCTTCTCATTTCAAAATGTATGAAAGTCCATTAATTATAATCCTTTATCATGAAATATTGGAATATTTGTATGCCAAAAAAAATTTGTTACTATGAACAAAGAGACCTTTGGTCCCCGTTAAAAAAAAAAACAAAAAAAAATGGTCCGACCTTTCGTGTTTGTATTTTCTACTTCTATGGATGAGATATAATAGATCCCTTACGCAGATAGGTCTTCTATTTCACCAATCACATGAAAATTAATCCTACCTTACATCCTAAAAGGGTCAAACTTAAAGGGATAAAAAATGAATTGCCTTCAACATGTTACTAATTAAATGATTTCCTCTGCAATAAAAACACAATTAATTAAAAGAAAATTTTCTAAAAACATAAACAGAAAGAAAGTTCGGCTGTTAGTAAATGAAAAAAAAAAAAAAAAAAGATTGAATGTCAACTTGCATTCAATAAAAGAGATCATTATTCACATCACTCTCTTCGTTTCAAATGTAGATCGGTACCAATATATATATATATATATATATATATATATATATATATATATATATAAGTTGTAGATTGGGACCATTACACTTATGTGCACATTGCACATACAAGGACGCAGCTATTAGGGCCCAAGGGGCTTAAGTCCCCTCAACTTTTTCTTATTTACACTTTTAGATGTGTATTATTTTGAATTTACATATTAGTCACCCTTCAAAAAGATTTAAATGAAATCCTCCCTAAAAACTATACAAACCACGTTTTCTTCTCTAAAAAATTGAAAGAAAAAATAATAATATTTTAAAACCAAAGTCCAACAATAATATCTCTAAAAACATAACAGGATATTTTTCCTCTAATAGCTTGTGATGTTTATTAAGTGATTCTATTTGTTTTTCTCTCTTATTTAAAATTAACTATTTATTTATTTTGATTATATATTTTTCGTAGTTATTAGTCTCCCTCACCGAAATTCCTGGTTTCGTGACTAATTTGCACATGACAAGATGTGAAATCTAAATCAAGATCTCCTGCCCCTTCCGTGTTCCCTATGAATTTTTGTTGATTTTTATTTTCAAGAAATAAAAAAAATTTACTTTCTCAGGAGCTTAAATCCAAAACTCAATATATGCTCACACATTCATTAAACATCAAACTAGATTTAGTTGCGATTTTTATTTTTCAAAAATAATTCCTGAATTTTCTACCATGTAACTTTTTTTCCAAGAATATCTCCAACTCTGTTTCTAAGCATCTTACTCTCTTCAAACTAACGAATATATATTTAAGCTCTAGCATCAAAATAGATGAGTAACTATCATCCTAATAGAATTTTACATTCCAACTTTTTGTTGACACCTGTTAAATTGATCATGAAAAGTTCATGTACGTCTTATATTTTAAATATGAAAAACCACATTTTCGATAAATATTTCAAAATCTGATATAAAAATTGACAAATAGGATATATTGTAACAATTTAAAAACTTTAATGGTAAATTATCAAAATTAAAAATATGGGGATAAGTTGTTAAAGGACGACAAATTGGAGGGCAACAATGCTATATTTTGACAGTGCTGCCGTTTTTAAAATTCTGGTCCTTTCTGAAGTTTCGTCGCAATCTATTTTTGGGATACTGTCGTTTGTCTGCTCAAATCTGGTTGTCGTTTTCTTATGTCATCTTGCTTTTCGGCTTACTTTCGTTCCATAGTCGTATTTGTTAGCCTTTGTCGTTTTATGTGATGCAGTTTTTATTTATTTATTTATTCATTTTATTTAATTAATTTTTTTAAGCATGCCATTATTTCTTTCACCTGATGGTGTGGTTTTCTTCACGCTGTCTGGTCTGTCAGAATTCCATAGTTTCCTTGTCGTTTTCTATAATTCTTGTTCCTTCATTTTTCAGTCGATTTTCATAGTGCTTACGTATGTTGTCCAGATATGTCTATTAAAACGTTGTCGTTTGTTCGAGCCCATGCTTCTCGTTTTCCAAGCTGACGTTCGTTTTCTCCATGCCAACCTTTCATTGCCATTTAAAAAAAAAAATCTGTGTCCTCTTACTTGAAGGACTGTTTGATTTATCCATTGAAACTAAATTTCTCCGATTTATTCTTTTTTTATGAAATATTATAAAAATATTAATTAATTTTTTAAAATCAAACAACTCAATTCAAAAAATTTAGCATTTATTTCAGTTGGAATTAAAATTTTTAAATTTAAGTTATTAAATTTTTAAAAATTAATTATAAATTTTATTAATTTTAAAAATAAAGATAAAACTGAAGTGAAAATTTTAAATTTGAGTTGTTTACTGAACGTAACTTCAGTTCCGATAGCAAGATTAACTGTTTTTGTCGTTTTGTTAATTTCAAACAAACTACGCCGACCTCACACTGACTTTTCAGTAGTACTAGCTATAGCTAGCTGTCGTGTGCAATAATTGCATCTTAGACGGCTTTTACATCCACTTCACAAGTGTATATTTGTACAATTAAAGAAACAAAATAATAATAATAATAATAATAATAATAAAATAAAATAAAAAAGAACAAAAAGAAAAACACAATTTGATCAGCACCAATCCATTGCAACTCTGCTCAAATCATGGCACCACAACATGACGCATACTTTTACGATCGAAAAACCGATATAAAGGCGTTAGACGACACAAAATCCGGCGTCAAGGGACTCGCCGACGCCGGCATAACGAAGATTCCCGGAATATTCATACGCCGGGATCATGCTCTTGACAAGCCAATAAGCAGTAGTTCCTGTGATCAATCCAAGATCAGCATACCTTTGATCGACATGGGAGGCATAGAGAAAAATGAAAGTCAACGCTCCAAGGTGGTTGACCAAGTGAGGAGGGCTTGTGAGGAGTGGGGATTCTTCCAGGTGGTGAATCATGGAATTGAGGAGACTGTTCTGTTGAGGATGATTGATGGGGTGCGTGGCTTTCACGAGCTCGATTCCGAGGCGAAGAAAGGTTGGTACTCGCGAGATTCGTCGCGAAAAGTTTATTACAACACGAATTTCGATCTTTATAGCGGGGTTGTGACTAATTGGAGGGATACTTTGAGTTTTGTTAACGCTCCCTGCGGTCCTGATCCCGATGAGTTACCGCCGGTTTGCAGGTATGTGATTGCAGTTTTCTGTTTTTTTTTGGAGTTTGTAGATGTGTCTAGTTTGCTCATTTGAAGTCAAATAAATGTTTTTTTTTTTTTTTGTATAATTAGGAAACAAAGTTTTAGGAGGAAAAAGGTTGTGATCGGGGGTTAAATAGCTATCTTGCAGAAAGGTTTTTTAATAGTATTAAATTATTTAGGTTCCGTTTGGAATATGACTTTTGTGATGTTAAAAAATTTCAAGGAAATTGTGCAAAGAAAATAAAAGGAGGGGGAAGAAAAAAGAAAATTTATCATGTGTTTGGAACTAAAGAAAGTTAGGAAGGAAAAGAATTTTCTTCATTATATTTTAACTTTCCTCGTGAATTTTTAAAGAAAAATAATATCCACTTATAATCTTTCCCTCTTATTTTCCCTCTTTCTTCTTCTTCTTCTTTTTTTATTTTTTTATTTTTATTTTTTTAATCTATGTACGCTTTTTTAGGTTTCAAACACAGAAAAAGTAAAATCCTTTTAATTTGCTTCATAAATTCCGGGTTTCAAACACACCCTCAATGATGTCTGCGAGATGTGTTTACATTTGTTGCTAGTTTTTGTATTGTTTGAAAAAATGAATTAAAAAAAAAAAGACAGGGAAAATCAACATGGGAAAAACCAAAAATTTGCCGGAATTGTTCAAATAATGCTATTATATAGGAAACTTTTACACAGCTTATGCACACATTAATTTTCAGGGAGATAATACTGGAATACTCAGACAAAGTACTTGCTCTAGGGACTACTCTGTTCAAATTGATCTCAGAAGCGCTCGGGCTAAACCCCAACCACCTCGAAGACATGGGCTGTGCCGAGGGACTTGTTTCGTTCGGCCATTACTACCCGCCATGCCCCGAACCAGAACTCGCGATAGGCACGAGCAACCACACCGATAGTAGCTTCTTCACTGTGCTCTTGCAAGATCAACTTGGTGGCCTCCAAGTTCTCCATCAAGACCGGTATTGGGTCGATGTCACTCCTATTCCCGGCGCTCTTGTGATAAATCTTGGCGACTTACTACAGGCAAGTCTTTGATATTTTGCATTAGCACATTAAATTGTTTTCGTCACCTTAGTTGTGTTTTTATTTTTATGACATGTATCTTTTCGAGCAGCTAATCTCGAATGACAAGTTCATAAGCGTGAGTCACAGAGTGCTGGCGAAAAGTGTTGGTCCAAGAATTTCAGTAGCAAGTTTTTTTAGAACACATCATCAGCCGGAAAATAGCGCTAGACTATACAGGCCTATTAAAGAGCTGATATCGGAAGAAAGTCCACCGATTTACCGGGAAACCACCGTGAAGAACTTTGTTGAGCATTACTATAACAAGGGGCTCAATGGGATATCTGCATTGGAATATTTTAAGATGTCAAAGTTGGTGTGATTTTTTATGTCAACTTTGGATTTTGTAGTACAGTGAATTTGTGCCCCTTTTTCACAACTTTGATCCTTCTACCGAAGTTGAACTTTTAGAATATGTTTTTTTTTCTCGACCTTGTGTCTTCTTAGACATATTTGCTGAAAATAAAAGCATCCACTTACCTCAAGTACAAATTGTGACAAGTTCATAAGCGTCATTCACAGAGTGCTCGCCAAAAGTGTCGGTCCAAGAATTTCGATTGTGAGTTTTTTCAGAACACGGCATCAGCTAGAAAATAGCTCGAGATTATTGTGGCCTATCAAGGAGTTGAGGGAAACAATCGGAGTAGTATTAGGGACACCAACTTTAATCATAACTTTTTGAGTATCAATTCATATGTCATATTTTTATTGATAAATGTAATAAATTGATGTGACAATACTTTAATCAACTATCAATAAAATTACGACAACTCATATGTCATAGAAGTTGATATTCAAAAATTGAGATTACAATTGGTGTCTGTAATATTTTTCATGTGAAAAATGTCAGGCTGCTAAATTTGGTGCCAATAGATACTCAAAGGTTTTGTGCAACTCAAAGGAAGATGTCAAAACAGCCTGACCAAGTAAACTGATATAACTAAACACAATTACACAATTATCAAAAGGAAAATTATAAAGAATGACAGTTTTTCACAACTAGTTAATAATTTATAGCAGGTTTTCAAAAAAGTTTGAAAATAAAAACATTTTTTGTTAATTAAAAACGTAAATACCCAGACTACCCCTTGAAAATGTCACCGTCGTCAAGCACCTTGCACCATCGACCTCGCTTTGCAATAACTAATATGTCTTGAAATTGTTTCCTTGTAAATAGGAAAGCTAGGCTTTATTTGTAATATGAGATTGTGAGCGCTGAAAAACACCATTGAGAGAGAAAACACAATTGTCAGTGTGTGTGAGAATCTCTTGTAAAAATTTCATCAATCGTCGTGATAGTGAATTATGTAGCGACGGCGATAGAAACAAGAAGTAATCTTCAGTTGAGCGAATCTTTTAAAAAATTCTTGGTGAGTTTTGTGCATTTATTTTCTTCTATTTTATTTGTATTTATTAGTTTGACCTTAATAAGTATACTGTTTTACTCACTCTCGTTATTAAATAGATCGTCCAGCATGGTTTATAAATGAATTAGACTTGATGCTATTTTGGGCTTCACATTTATGCATGGCACGATCAGAGGCGAATCCAGAGGGGTGCCAGTGAGGGCTACTAAAATTTTTTTTTTTGTAATTTTATTTTTACCCCAAAGTTTTATATTTTTATAATTTGTCCTTACTAAAATTAAAAAAATTCTTATGTAATCCTTCCTTTGCCTATACTAAAAATAAAAAATTATCACATAATCCCCACAAAATTTAATTTTATAAAAAAATGTTTATACTTTTACTACTTTGTGCCTATTAAAATAAAAAATTCTCACATAACCACTAAAATTAAAAATTCTCATATAGTCTCCTTTAAAATTTATTTTATATTTAAAAAATTTTGATGTACGCCTCCACTGAAGTAGATTTCTGGCTCCGCCCCTGAACACGATGGCAACGAACACATGCGTACGGGCATGGATTATAGAAACAATTAAATACTTACGTTTTATTATATTAATCGTACTCTTTTATTATTATTATTATTATTTCTTTATGAGACTTACAAACTGTTTTCATGTTTTTTTCTTTACCAATATTTATCCTATTTGAGTTTGCTTCGTAAGGTTTTTAGTATGATAATTCCTTTTAACTAATGTACTAATTTTGTGAATATTTAATGTTTTTATATATCTAATTCCTTTTAACTGGAGGTTTTTCTTGGTAATTAATTCCTTTTTTTTTTTTTAAATATGAAGTGGAGGTTTTTCTTGGTAATTAATTCCTTTTTTTTTTTTTAAATCATATGAAGTAGTGCGTTTGATATAAGATGTGGTTGTTAATTTAATAGATGTCAATCCATTAACTGGGTCGATGTTGAACTTGTGTTGACGGAGAAACTGCAAAAAAATGGTCATGAAATTCCAAAATTTAAATATCAGTTTTTTAAAAGATAAATATCATATTTTAGTGATTGCATCAAGTAATTTATCTAATTCGTACGCAATAATTTTCTCTATTTTGTCAAAAAAATTTCTCAATTAATAATTTTTTGGATTTTTCTTATTTATACATTTTGAATTTTAGAACTACTCTCACTTTACCTTCTGAACTTTAAAAACTCTTACTTTATTTCTTGAACTTTGAATTTAATCCTATTTTATCCCTTCTGTCAGAATTTCAATTAAAAATAGAGGGAAAAAAGTGGGTTAACTGCAGTCATATGATCTTAATTTTTTATTTTTCTTAATAAAAATCCTAATAAAATGAGATTAGTAAGACTAATTCTTTTTTTTTTTTTTGGTCTTTTTTAATCTGAAATTCAAGATGAAAATAATCATAATATTTTACATTCGAATACAAATGGGCAGCCTCATATGCAACCAAAGTTGCTGTGGGACACTGGGAAATGACATGAGGTCTGTCGTTTTTTGTTTTCTGTCGTTTTCAGTCACAATTTCCTTGGCCTTTTCACGTTTTTGTTTTTGTATCCGTGGTCCCTCGCTAAACGCTTCCTACGAATGGTCAGGCAATTTGGTGCACGTACGAAAAAGATAACATCGTGTCATTGCGTTCTCTCTCTCTCTCTCTCTCTCTCTTCTCTCTTCTCTCTCCATTATCTTGTCCTTCACAAGCTTTCTCATCTAAGAAAAAGATGGCATTTTCCTTGTTCACACACACCACAAGAGTTACCTTGAGTATACCATCAGTTTACTCAGTTTTTCATGCCTTGTTTTTTTCTTGTTAAGTCTTTAATACACCCATGTGAGTCCAGTATTGAGTTTGTGCTTGTGCTTTGAGTCCTTATCACATGTTATTAACATCAAACAAAATCCATTCTTTGGATTAAAATCATAAAGATATCATCTTTTTTAAATATGCCTTAACTTAAAACAAAAATCATATAAACCTTGTCTAAACATAGATCTCATAAGCTTAGCTTAGACAAGAACACATAAGCACGGTTCAATAATAACTCATTCAAACAACATCAATATATTCATAAACGTATTTATAAATATATTCCAAAGTGAGGATAGAAGATTTATACCTTTGAAGCTTGGTTTAGTTCTAGATCTTTCTTGTAATGCTACCCCTCTATAACCCACTATGGTTGCTAACCTTGAATCAAAGTAGCAAGAGTGAAAATATTAGTTTCAATCTCTAAGGAAATGAACGTGGGCTTGTGGAAGAAAAAAATACTTACTCTAAGGTTTTGTTTGACGTTTGAGTTTAATTCCAAGTAAACTATACTTTTTCATCTCCGTTTTTATTTTTTTTCTGAAAAGTCAATAAAATTTATAACTAGTTTTTGAAAAATCAACCAACTCTAAATTTAAAATTTTCATCTCTAGCTGGCGGCGTACCAAACGCAAACTAAGAGATGTCAACCACTAGTTCTCCCATTTCAAAGCTTGGTTTGAAGAAATCTTTTGGAGTTTTAGAGGGTGAAGGTGACGGTCAGCAAAGGAAAAAGAGAAAGAGGAGTTCAAGTGTGGTGGAAGAGAAAAGGAGAAATAACTCTCTCAACATGGGTTATATATATAGGCAATTGATAATGATCTTTGCATTTAAGCCTTATCTAGGCTAAATTAATTAGCAAAACCTTGGGTTAATATCCCTTAAGAGTGGCAGATTCTCCAACCAACAACAAGGAGTCAAAAGTTATCTTAAAGTCTTGACATCACATCACTATTCAACCTAGCTCTAGCTTCCGCCCTTTTTCCGACATTTTTCCTTAAATTTGGGGTAGATATTACTTTTTTTTTTTTTTTTTTGGTAAATAAAAGGATCTGAGAGTGAGCTTATCGATTCTAAGTTTGCAGTCTCACAGACAAAAACTCTTTTCTTTAAGTATGATAGGGAGATATGTTCGTTATACTAATTTCTTTCAGTTGATCATCCATGGTCTATTCTGTTATCACCAAACCAATGTTTCAATAATCAAAACTAAAATGAGGCTTAAGAAAGACAACAAGAGTCGAATCCAGATGAATAAAGTGTAGAAGCTAACAAAGACACCTATTCTCATCAACCCATACACTGCTCTGGGTGTTGGGGTTGATATCACTGGCTCCCAAGCTTCCTTCCACCGGAAGTTGAAGAGAATTCTTGCCCCAAATATTCGACAAATCATAGCCTTCGATTTGTATAATCAAAACTAAAATGAGGCTTAAGAGAGACAACAAGAGTTGAATCCAGATAAATAAAGTGTAGAAGCTAACAAAGACACCTATTCTCATCAACCCATACACTGCTCTGGGTGTTGGGGTTGATATCACTGGCTCCCAAGCTTCCTTCCACCTGAAGTTGAAGAGAATTCTTGCCCCAAATATTCGTCAAATCGTAGCCTTCGATTTGTATCTAAAATCATCTCATCCATTGGATCAAACAATGTACTTTTTCTTTCACCAACTAAGCATAGTTTGGAGCTAATAAATTAAGCTTTAAACTTGTTAATATGAAACCAAGGAATTACTAAATAGTAATCATACTTTGACTTAGTAAAATCATAAATTAACCGTTTCTTAAGTTGCTGGGACGTGTGAATTACACATATCATTCATATTATGACTTACCTTAATTGATCATACTATTTTAGCACATAAAGAAAATATAAAAAATGACATGTGTCTATATTAACAAAAATTTTATGAATTAAATTTAAAATATCACGATTTTTATTTAACTCTCAAAATTAACACAACAAAGAAAAAAAAAAATTGATAATTACACCCCCATCTCTAACTTTCATTCATCAACCTCACCAAAACTCGCAACCAACTTTTCAAGAACCAACAAAATGGTGGGCTCCACAGAGCCAGTCACCGGAGATTCCCCCGACCTCGACCGTCTCCAACAGCTCAAATCCTTCGACGAATCGAAGTCCGTGGTCAAAGGCCTCGTCGACGCCGGCGTCACCTCAGTCCCTCCCATCTTCATCCGACCGCCGTAGGAACTCGCCGCCGAAAACCTCGACTTCCACGACGAAGCCACCCAGTTCCACATCCCAGTCGTCGACCTCGGAGACCTGGCCAGCGCAGTGGCCGTAGTCCGGCGAGCCGCGGAGGAGGTGGGGTTATTCCAGGTGGTGAACCACGGGATTCCCGCCGGAGTGATGGAGAGGATGTTGGCGGCGGCGCGTGGGTTCCACGAGCAGCCGAGGGAGGTGAAGAGAGAGTTCTACAGTAGGGAGATGACGAGGAAGGTGAAGTATTCTAGTAACTTCGAATTGTACGAGTACAAGGCTGCCAATTGGAGGGACACTTTGTTTTGCGTTTTGGGTCCTGAGTCTCTTGACCCTCAAGAACTGCCTCTTGTTTGCAGGTAAAACTTTTATATAGTCTTTTCATTCTCATATATATATATATATATATATGTATATATATATATATATATTATATTTATCACGAATGGTGAAAATTTTGAGTCTTTATTATGCATTATCGACAGAAACTGTTGTTTTAGGTATCGGATGAAGTTTTCAACAATCTGAATCATGGCTGCTTATGTATGTCGTTTTATAAATTTTTAAGGTTGACATTTATAGATCGGATCTTTAAATATTAAATCCGATAGTTAAAAAGCATTGGTAATGCAAAATAAAGGTCTTATCGTAGAAGCATGAGAACCTGGAACTTGAACTAAAAATGTGTTTATTTATTGTTTGATCAGAAATTTTAGCCCTTTTGCTTTATACTTGAATTTGAGAAGTTGGAATGATATACTTGGATCGAAACTAAAAATGTGATATTTTCAGGACTTAGAGGTTGGTTTATTGGTCCGGTTGGGTTGGAGTTTTGGAGTTATTTTGATTAGATTTAAGTTGAGTTTTGGACTTGTACGTTTAGTTGAAAATGAACTGTTTTTGAGTTAAAAAGTGTAAAAATTTGAAATGTATTTGGAAAAATAATATCAATATAGATCTTGTTTTGTTCTTATCTAAATTCTATAAAATTAAAAAAAATGTATCATCTCATTTTGATTTGAGATAATAAAGTTAATAAATAGGATATATTGTAACAATTTAAAAACTTCAATGGTAAATTATCAAAATTAAAAACATGGGGATAAGTTGCTAAAGGGCGATAAATTTGAGGGCAACAATGCTATATTTTGATAGTGCTGCCGTTTTTAAAATTTCTTGTCCTTCCTGAAGTTTCGTCGCATTCTTAATATTGCAGCATATATTTTTGGGATACTGTCGTTTGTCTGTCTCAAATATGGTTGTCGTTTTCTTATGTCATCTTGCTTTTCGGCTTACTTTCGTTCCATAGTCGTATTTGTTAGCCTTTGTCGTTTTATGTGATGCAGTTTTTTTTTATTCATTTGTTCATTTTGTTTAATTATTTTTTTTAAGCATGCCGTTATTTCTTTCACCTGATGGTGGGGTTTTCTTCACGCTGTCTGGTCTGTCAGAATTCCATAGTTTCGTTGTCGTTTTCTATAATTCTTGTCCCTTCATATGTTGTCCAGATATGTCTATTAAAACGTTGTCGTTTGTTTGAGCCGATGCTTCCCGTTTTCCAAGCTGACGTTCGTTTTCTGCATGCCAGCCTTTCATTGCCATTTTTTCAAAAATCTTTGTCGTTTTACTTGAAGTGGCTGTTTGATTCATCCAATCTTTCAACCGGTGAATCAAACACAAGATTAACTATTTTTGTCGTTTTGTTATTTTGAAACAAACTACGCCAACCTCACACTGATTTTTCAGTAGCACTAGCTAGAGCTAAGCTGTCATGTGCAATAATTGCATTTTAGATGGCTTTTACATCCACTTCACAAGTGTAATTTTGTACAATGAAAGAAACAAAATAATAATAATAATAATAAAATAAAATAAAAAAAGAACAAAAAAGAAAAACAAAATTTGATCAGCACCAATCCATTGCAACTCTGCTCAAATCATGGCACCACAACATGATGCATACTTTTACGATCGAAAAAACCGAATTAAAGGCGTTAGACGACACAAAATCCGGCGTCAAGGGACTCGCCGACGCCGGCATAACGAAGATTCCCAGAATATTCATACGCCGGGATCATGCTCTTGACAAGCCAATAAGCAGTAGTTCCTGTGATCAATCCAAGATCAGCATACCTTTGATCGACATAGGAGGCATAGAGAAAGATGAAAGTCAACACTCCAAGGTGGTTGACCAAGTGAGGAGGGCTTGTGAGGAGTGGGGATTCTTCCAGGTGGTGAATCATGGAATTGAGGAGACTGTTCTGTTGAGGATGATTGATGGGGTGCGTGGCTTTCACGAGCTCGATTCCGAGGCGAAGAAAGGTTGGTACTCGCGAGATTCGTCGCGAAAAGTTTATTACAACACGAATTTCGATCTTTATAGCGGGGTTGTGACTAATTGGAGGGACACTTTTATTTTTGTTACCGCTCCCTGTGGTCCTGATCCCGATGAGTTACCGCCGGTTTGCAGGTATGTGATTGCAGTTTTCTGTTTTTTTTTGGGAGTTTGTAGATGTGTCTAGTTTGCTCATTTGAAGTCAAATAAATGTTTTTTTTTTTCTTTTTGTATAATTAGGAAACAAAGTTTTAGGGGAAAAAGGTTGTGATCGGGGTCAAATAGCTATCTTGCAGAAAGGTTTTGTTAATGGAATTAAATTGTTTAGGGTCCGTTTGGAATATGACTTTGTAATGTTTAAAAAAAAATTAAAGGAAATTGTGCAAAGTAAAATAATAATAATAAAAAAAAGGAGGGGGAAGAAAATTGAAACTTTTTCATGTGTTTGGAACTAAAGAAAGTTAGGAGGCATAATAATTTTCTTCATTATATTTTAACTTTCCTCGTAAATTTTTAAACAAAAATAAAATCCACTTATAATCTTTCCCTCTTATTTTTCCCTCTATCTGTTTTATTATTATTATTAAATCTATGTACGCTTTTTAGGTTTCAAACACAGAAAAGGTAAAATCCTTTTAATTTTTTTCCTTTCCTCCATAAAATCCGGGTTTCAAACACACCCTCAATGATGTCTGTGAGATGTGTTTACATTTGTTGCTAGTTTTTGTATTGTTTGAAAAAATGAAAAATAAAAATAAAAAAAAAAAAAAGACGGGGAAAATCAACATGGGAAAAACCAAAAATTTGCCGGAATTGTTCAAATAATGCTATTATATAGGAAACTCTTATACAGCTTATGCACACATTAATTTTCAGGGAGATAATACTGGAATACTCAGACAAAGTACTTGCTCTAGGGACTACTCTGTTCAAATTGATCTCAGAAGCACTCGGGCTAAACCCCAACCACCTCGAAGACATGGGCTGTGCCGAGGGACTTGTTTCGGTCGGCCATTACTACCCGCCATGCCCCGAACCAGAACTCACTATAGGCACGAGCAACCACACCGATAGTAGCTTCTTCACTGTGCTCTTGCAAGATCAACTTGGTGGCCTCCAAGTTCTCCATCAAGACCGGTATTGGGTCGATGTCACGCCTATTCCCGGCGCTCTTGTGATAAATCTTGGCGACTTACTACAGGCAAGTCTTTGATATTTTGCATTAAGATTAATAGCACATTAAATTGTTTTCGTCACCTTAGTTGTGTTTTTTATTTTTATGATATGTATCTTTGTGAGCAGCTAATCTCGAATGATAAGTTCATAAGTGTTAGTCACAGAGTGCTGGCGAAAAGTGTTGGTCCAAGAATTTCAGTAGCAAGTTTTTTCAGAACACATCATCAACCGGAAAATAGCGCTAGACTATACGGGCCTATTAAAGAGCTGATATCGGAAGAAAGTCCTCCGATTTACCGGGAAACCACCGTGAAGGACTTTGTTGAGCATTACAATAACAAGGGGCTCAATGGGATATCTGCATTGGAATATTTTAAGATGTGAAAGTAGGTGTGATTTTTTATGTCAACTTTGGATTTTGTAGAACGGTAAATTTGTGCACCTTTTTTACTAATTTGATCCTTCTTCCGAAGTTGAACTTTTAGAATATGTTTCTTTCTCAACCTTGTGTCTTCTTAGGCATTTTTGCGGAAACATAAAAGCATCTACTTACCTCCAGTACAAATTGTGACAAGTTCATGAGCGTCATTCACAGAGTGCTCGCCAAAAGTGTAGGTCCAAGATTTTCGATTGCGAGTTTTTTTCAGAACACGGCATCAGCCAGAAAATAGCTCGAGATTATTATGGCCTATCAAGGAGTTGATATCAGAAGAGGGAAACAATCGGAGTAGAGTTAGGGATATCAATTTTAATCCTAACATTTTGACTATCAACTCATTTGTCATATTTTTATTTATAAATATAATCAATTAACGTGACAATACTTTAATCAATTACTAATAAAATTACGACAATTCATATAACACTTATGTTGACATTCAAAAATTGGTATTAGAATTAGCATCCGTAACATTTTTCATGAAAAATTTCGGGCAGCTAGATTTGGTGCCTATAGATACTAAAAGGTTTTATGCATTTTAAATAAAGATGTCAAAACAGCCGGATCAAGTAGACCGACATAACTTAACACACTTACACAATTATCAAAAGGGAAATTATAAAGAATGACAGTTTTTCACAACTAGTTGATAATATATAGCAGGTTTATAAAAAAGTTTGAAAATAAAAACATTTTTTGTCAATTAAAAACGAAAATACCCAGACTACCACTTGAAACTGTCACCGTCGTCAAGCACCTTGCACCATCGACCTCGCTTTGCAATGGCTAATATGTCTAGAAATTGTTTCCTTGTTTTATTGTATACTTATAAATAAAATAGCTAGGTTTTTATTTGTAATATGAGATTGTGGGGGCTGAAAAACACCATGGAGAGAAAAAACACAATTGTGAGTGTGTGTGAGAATCTCTTGTAATAATTTCATCAATCGTCATGCATGATAATGAATTATGTAGCGGCGGCGGCAGAAACAGGAAGTAATCCTCAGTTGAGCGAATCTGTTTAAAAATTCTTGGTGAGTTTTGTGCATATATTTTCTTCCGTTTTATTTGTATTTATTAGTATTGACCTTAATAATTATATTATTTTACTCACTCTCATTATTAAATAGATCGTCTAGCATGGTTTATAAATGAATTAGACTTGACGTTATTTTGGGCTTAACATTTATGCATGGCATGATCAGAGGCGGATCCAGAGGGGTGCCAATGGGGGCTACTGAATTTTTTTTTTTACTCCAAAAGTTTTATAAATTTTATAGTTTGTCCCCACTGAAATTAAAAAAATTCTTATATAGTCCTTACTTTACCCTCACTAAAAATAAAAAAATTATCACATAATCCCCACCAAAATTAATTTTATAAAAAAAAAAAAGTTTATACTTTTACTACTTTACCCCCACTAAAATAAAAAAATTCTCATATAACCACTAAAATTAAAACATTCTCACATAGTTCCCTTTAAATTTTATTTTATCTTGAAAAAAGATTTTGGTGTACGCCTCCATTGAAGTAGACTTCTGGCACCACCCTGGGCACGATGGCAACGAACACATGCGTACGGGCCTGGATTATAGAAACAATTAAATACTTACTTTTTATTATATTGATCGTACTCTTTTATTATTATTATTTTCTTATGGGACTTACAAACTGTATTAATGTTTTTTTTTAAACCAATATTTATCCTATTTCAGTTTGCTTCGTAAGGTTTTTAGTATGATAATTCCTTTTAACTAATGTACTAATTTTGTGAATATTTTATGTTTTTATATATCTAATTCTTATTTTACTTTTTTTCTAATAATATGAAGTGGAGGTTTTTCTTGGTAATTAATTCCTTTTTTTTTTTAAATAATATGAAGTAGTACGTTTGATACAAGATGTGGTTGTTAATTTAATAGATGTCAATCCATTAATTAATTGGGTCGATGATGAACTTGTGTTGACGGAGAAACTGCAAAAAAAAAATGGTCATATAATTCCAAAAGATAAATATCATATTTTAGTGATCGCATCAAGTAATTTATCTTATTCGTATGCTATAATTTTTTCTATTTTGTCGAAAACTTTTTCTCAATTTATTTATACATTCTGAATGTTAGAACCACTCTCACTTTACCTTCTGAACTTTAAAAACTCTTACTTTGTTTCTTGAACTTTGAATTTAATCATATTTTATACCTTCTGTCAGAATTTCAATTAAAAATAGAGGGGAAAAAGTGGGTTATGTGTAGTCATGTGATCTTAATTTTTTATTTTTGTTAGCAGAAATCCTAACAAAATGAGATTAGTAAGACTAATTCTCTTCTTTTTTTTTTCCTGTCTGTTTTTACCTGAAATTCAAAAACGTAGATGAAAATAATCATAATATTTTACATTCGATCACAAATGGGCACCCTCATATGTAACCAAAGTTGCTGTGGGAATATGGGAAATGACATGAGGTCTGTCGTTTTTTGTTTTCTGTCGTTTTCAGTCACATTTTCCTTGGCCTTTTCACGTTTTTGTTTTTGTATCCGTGGTCCCCCGCTAAACGCTTCCCACGAATGGTCAGACAATTTGGTGCACGTACGAGAAAGATAACATCGTGCCATTGCGTTCTCTCTCTCTCTTCTCTCTCCATTATCTTCTCCTTCACAAGCTTTCTCATCTAAGAAAAAGATGGCACTTTCCTTGTTCACACACACCACAAGAGTTACTCGACTCATTACAAGCTCAGCGAAATCGAAAATGGAGTATGACCGGAAAGCAGAATTCGACGAATCGAAAACCGGAGTAAAGGGTCTTTTAGAATCCGGGGTCACAAGAATTCCAAGGATTTTCATTCATGACCAAAAGAAGCTCAACGAATATAGCTCGGCTTCTGAGGAGTCTAAGTTCTTTATTCCAATCAGACTTGGAAGATGTCAACAAGTGTGCGAATAGGCGTAAAGAGGTGATTGAGAGACTTGGAGATGCTAGCGAAAAATGGGGCTTCTTTCAGGTGATCAACCCCGGATTTCCATTAAGCATTTTGGATTGATCGATGGTGTTCGGAGATTTCACGAGCTCGATTCCGAGGTTAGGAAGAAGTTCTACACGCGCGATGAGTCGAGAAAGGTTTTGTACAACACAAACTTTGATTTCTACCGAGCTCCGGCTGCTAATTGGAGGGACTCTTTGTCTTTTGATATAGCTCCTAGCCGAGTGCCGAAGAGTTGCGTCAAGTTTGCAGATAAAGTTTTAGCCCTCATTGGTTGGCCAGTTTGAGTTAGAATTTTTACGTTGGAGTTGGTTGATTTTTCAAAAACTAGTTAAGAAATTTATTGACTTTTCAGGGAAATTTTTTTTTTTTAGTTGGAATTTTTAATTTGGAATTGGTAAACTGAACAAATCATGTTAAAACACTGCTAATCTAGGCTCAATTAGTCTATCAAGAGTAATTAATTTCAGAATACATTGCGATTTTTTAAGGCAAAATAGCACTAGAATGCTAATTAAGCATCACAAATATTACAATATTATCTATCATGTGCTTAATTACAGTACTTTCACCATGTCATATATATATATATATATATATTTTCCGTTTTTAATTTCGTTCATACAATTAGTTTGTAGACAATATTTGTTAAAAATTAAGTAAAATGTTAATTTGTATGGAAAAATCGATCAGATGAATTTAGAATATATTTTGAGGGAAATTTCATTGTAGATTCTCCGCACCAATATTTCATACTTATGACAATCAGATCAAATCGAAACAATCACTTTATTATATTTTAGCAAAACTAACAATTTATTATCCATTATTTTGTATAGATCGATAAACAGTCAGCTTTGTTATTTTAACAAAGGTCTCAAGTTTCATTAACTTAGAAAAATTATCAATTCATGTTTAACGTATTGTAAATTAATGATTTCCTGATTCTATGTTTTTCTTTCATGAGAGTTGTTAAGTTTCTGAGTTCAGAAGAGAAGGTAGATAGGTTAAAAAGTAAAATCCATAACTTGGGGTTTCCTTTTACCAAGCCAATCATACTATTGACTATCATACTACTTATGAAATTTAAGAAGCGAAGCTTAAGTGTAATTCAATCACTAATGACCTTGGCAGTCAATCACAATATTTAGTCATATCTGATTGACCAACGCGTCACTCATTTTTCGTCATTTTCCTTATTAAAAAAAAAAATCTTCCATTTACTGAAAAATGTGACTAAAACTGACCACCTCACTTCATCTATTACCTAATATTGAAAGCACGAGTGCACTATTAGCATTGCTTTCGTCTTTTCTTTTCTCCTAAGCTACCATACGTTAACCATTCATCGTCACATGACGGTCCAGTCACTGTCACGTGGATTTTATTTTATTTTTTGATTTTGTATTGCTTTGTTGGTCTATTCTATGTGTGTTCGCCAACTAGTCAATAACTTACTATATTATTAAAAAACGAATACACTATCAACAATGCTTTTGTCCTTTCCCTTGTGCTGTCATATGACGGTCCAATTACCATCATACGTGTGTGTGTGTATATATATATATATATATTTCGCTTTATTTGTCCGCGCGCCAATTAGTTTTATAATGAACTTGAGCAACAAATTGCAGGGACATAACGGAGGACTACTCACGCAAGGTAATGAAACTGGGGCTTATTACTCTGTTCGAATTGCTATCAGAAGCTCTTCGACTGGGTCCAAACTACTTGAGAGAAATGGAATGTGCAGAGGGGCTCTATTTAATAGGCCACTACTACCCAGCTTGTCCCCAACCGGATTTAACTTTGGGTGTTTTTATGATTGTTGTTCTTCAAGACCAATAATTAGGTGGGCTTCAAGTTCCGTGTCAAAATCAATGGGTCAACTTGAACCCAATTCCAGAAGCTCTTGTAGTCAACTAATTGGGAGATATGATGCAGGCAAGTTTCTATTAACTAAAATCTAATTTAAATAATTGTTTGCTTTCATAATCATCAGTTAATAGGGGACTTATCACCGGTGATAGTGGGAAGGTGACAAAGAATGTCCTTTTTGGAGCCTTCACTTCTAACAAGTCAGGGATTTGAGTTATGCATCACGTAGGTTTGCCGATTTGGCGACCATTTGTTGATTGTGAGCCCCTGGCTATTAGCTATTGAAGGTCCAGGGACATAATCTTTTGTCATCCCGTAGGTGGTCTCAACTGCGCTTACCCTTTATGCATTAGGCTAGGGGACGCGAAGACACCATTGATTCCCCTTTATTTATTTTTAAAAAAAAAGTTGCCAGGAGACCTTTTTGATAAGGTCAGTATTAAATTGTGGAGCCTAATTAATGTCCTACGAGGAGACAACGTACGCAATTGTTTCATTAGGATATTTTGGGGTTTTTACACTTGTAGTTTCGACTGTCCTAATTTTCCTTTATAAATAGAGGACACAATCATTAGGATTAATTATGAGAAACAAATTAGAGAAATAACACAGATAGTTTGAGAGCATGCAAGTTTCTCTTATAGTTTGAGAAACGAATCTAGATCATCACAGTGAATTAGTGCAATGGTTGAAAGAGAGCGTAGTTTCATATTGAGGCAAATCTATATAAATTTCACATGTTTTGCGTGTCATTTTATTCTTAATAGTTGATAGGTAGTGTTTTGAATGATTATAATTTCATGAAGTTCGATGAAATATGCATATTTTTTTAATAATCTAATTTAATTTTGATATGATCTAATGATTTAAATATGTCTCATCCGAAGATTTTTTTTTTTTTTTTTTCATACCTTACCATAAAATTGTCCTTGTATTACTTCCTGGTGTTCCATTTATTATCTGCAGCTGATTACCAACGATAAATTTAAAAAAGTGTATCAATGAGTCCTAGCAAAAAGTAAAGGCCCAAGAATCTCAGTTGCAACATTTTTTAGGACACATTTTCAACAAGAGGGAGCCCCGAAATCTATGGACCAATCAAGGAGTTACCGTCGGAAGAAAATCCCCCACTCTACAGAGAAACCACTTTGAGAGAATATGTCAGCTATATCTACTCAAATTGACTTGATGGGAACTCTGGACTTCACCATTTCAAGCTGTGAAGTTAGTCATCAATAACCAAAAACCAAGAAATGGTTTTACGTTCTCAAATTAAGAGTAAGACCTTCGGTTTTGGCCACAAATTTTATGTACTGTCAATTTAAAACGTATGTACAGTCTTTTATGTGTGTCTAAACATGTCTGTGTGACTCACTTCCTATCTCACATTTCGACTCATCCGAGTCTAAAATGCATAGGGATGTTTTACGTAATTTGTAGTTCTTTTCATTAGGAAGCATTGTTATGAAGTGGTACCTATTTGAAGCCTTGGGAAAATATCTTATCCCTAGTTCTAGTCTTTCCCATTTGCAAAATTCTTAAATTAACTTGGTTCCACGAGAATTCGCTATCTCTTATAGTCATATATATATATATATATATATATATGCATTGTATCAAAAACTTTGATTAAATACAGGGGGTGCAGCCAAGTGTGAGCTGAGCCCTATTAAAAAAAAATTTCGTCTAGTTTTATCTTAAAAATTCTATAGTTTTTCTGCTTTGTTCTTATTGAAAATTAAAAATTTCCATAGCCCCAACTCACAGATTAAGAGTCCAATGTCTTGATATGAGCCAATACACTACTGAGAGAATAGAACATGTAAAATTGAATCGACTTTAATTATATATCTTTTTGTTCTTGCACAGACAAAGATGTGATTGTGGTTGTCCTTATGAGTTTGGTTTAGCCAAGCATACTAATAGTGCTTTTTTGACGGTGGTTTTACAACAACAATTGGATGGACTTCAAGTCCTCCATGAAAATCAACGGTTCAATGTTACCCCCGTTCCTGGAGTTCTTGTAGTCAACATGGGAAATACATACATGAAGAAATCTTTAATAAAGTACCGAAAAAATACCCTACTTATAAGTTATAGTTTTAAATTGTCGTATCTGTTAAATTATCATACCCTTTTATGCTATGTTTGGTAGAATGAGAAAGAAGGAAGAAGGAAGTGAGTGTAAGAATAATTAGATGGAAAATGATAGAGTAGGTTATTTGGTAAGACGGAAAAGAAAATAGGATAGTAAAAAATATAATAGGGCAACTCATTTTAATCATTCCAAACTAAAAGCAGGGCAGGGACAGGAGAAGCATCCACATCCCACCTCCGCCCCTATATACATTTGTCATATATCTTTACATTATGCATATATATATATATATATATTTGTGTGTATATTAACTTTTTAAACTTAATTAGAATGTTTTAGTTTTTCTTAAGATAAATACTAATTAAATCTTTTTCCCTAAAAAAAAGAAGGAAATAAAAAAGGTAAGTTTTAGATAGTAATCTTATTTGGCTAATGCCAACTAGTATGCATTATTTATTCTTTGTTTTAAGTTGTGTAATTTAAAAAAAAAAAAAAAGTCATGTAATTTTTAAAATACATAGTTATATTAAGGGGAATGAGACAAGTATGGGAAATACTATTTCGACTGGGAATTCCCACCCCTGATCACGCTCTTTTCCAGATAGGGATGAAAACAGGGTTAGAGATGAGTTTAAGGATCAGGAGTGGGGATGAATAAGCAATCCTCGCTGCTGCCCTGTCCCGTGTCATTGCTATCCATATGTACGTGTGTGTAGCACTTGAGCACTGAAATGGATGAAACCAATCGTTTCCCACGTGTCAACAACACCTCAATCATTTCGCCTACGTGATCCTTTGTGACGACCCAACTATTTGAGCCGTACCTAAACTGATTTCTTAACTTAAATTTTACTTAATTACTTGTAAATATGCGGAACAATTTTTTTTAACCATAAGCCAGTTACCAAACAGCATATTAGTTATAATTATAAAAACATAAACACACCATGTCTACTAAAAATAATACTATCTTATAGTCATTAGTAATATTAATTTGATATTGTCTCAAAAGAGAAGTTAACAAACTAAACAGTAGTACGATAATGATTTATGAAACATTTTGTACTAATATTAAGTCAAAAGCGGAAAAACTGCAGCAATATCCACAGCCCGTCCTCGCACTCGTCTTACCACTTCGTGTAGTCCATCAACCAATCACATCGGTCTTTTTGCAAGATTACCTAGAAAATTAAGGAACTAGATGAGCTTTCACTCAGCAAGTCCTAACAATTCTCACAAAACATTTAATAAAAATACATGAGCATAAATAAGCATAAAAATTTCAATTATGCTTTCTTATGAAACTTTTATCTTGTAAATCTTATTTTGAACTTGTAATGGGCCCATGTGATTGTACCAAGTGCGCACGACCAGAAAGGGGATTGGGGGAGTGACCCACACAGTCTCATTATCAATCCTTGACAGCCGTCCATGAATATCTCACCCTTTTGGAGATCTTATCCTTCCCTCAGTAGAGGTTGGTACGCCATTTACTTAACTTATTCTTATCTTGTTCTCATTACTTGGTAATCATGCGTTTAAAAATGTGAGCATGTTTACACAACATAGCATAGTAAAACATTTAAGAATACAATTGAACTTCATACTGTAGGTGATGTTTGAACTTACCTTATTCTGAGTAAGTTCCTTAGCCTACCGCTAGCTACGGATATTATTTCTGCCTGGAAAACATATCCGACAAGAGTATAAGTCCAATATTCATATATATCTCTCTCTCTCCTTTTTTTTTTTTTTGGTGAAATTATACCTGGACTGTCTCAATACATAGACAAGGGCGTAAAAATTTGAATTCTGGCTTTCTAAAACACTTCTAGGCTTGAAATGAGTTTTTCAATTTTTTTATTTGAACATCGGAAGATCGATGTCAAGTTAAAATACTCATTTTTAAAACTATCAACTTTTGCCCTTAATTGTTTGTGAAATAAATTTGGGATGTCATTGTTGGTTCCCGTCGTCTTCATCGCATTTCAACACAATAAGTGAAAATCAATTTACTTGCTGTCAAGGACTCACAGGTCCAAAGTTTTATAAATTTTAAAACACCGTAAACCAACCTCCTTTCATCTATTTTTAAAAGTTTGTATAAAAATTCATAATCTTAAAATTCGTTGGGAATTTGACAAAACTTTGTTGATGAAAAACGTTCATTTTCTAATTTTCTAAAACTTTCATGTTTAGTTCGAAATCCGATTCGGCCCGTAAGTGTCCTGTTTCCTCGAAAAACAAAACTGTTACTTATCTTTTGCCAAAAAAAAAAAACCTGCTTGCACAGGTTTTGGGAACACGTCCCAAACCGGAATTTCACGATCGCTATTTCTTGCAAAAACGTTCCTAACACTTAGGCCCATATTTTCTCTGTTGGGCTCGGAGCCCAATTTGGCCTCAAAGGGCCCAAAAGTGGCCTGCAAATCACTCACAGTAAGCTGCCCAAATTTTTGGCAGAGAAATTCCGTGGGTTACCTTGAGTATACCATCAGTTTACTCAGTTTTTCATTCCTTATTTTGCTTGTTAAGTCTTTAATACACCCATGAGTCTAGTATTGAGTTCAAGATTGTGCTTTGAGTCCTTATCACATGTTATTAACATCAAACAAAATCCTTTCTTTGGATTAAAATCATAAAGATATCATCTTTTTTAAATATGCCTTAACTTCAACAAAAATCATATAAACCTTGTCTAAACATAGATCTCAAAAGCTTAGCTTAGGCAAGAACACATAAGCACGGTTCAATAATAACTCATGCAAACAACATCAATATATTCATAAACATATTTATAAATATATTCCAAAGTGAGGAGCTTGGTTTAGTTCTAGATCTTTCTTGTATTGCTACCCCTCTATAACCCACTATGGTTGCTAGCCTTGAATCAAAGTAGCAAGAGTGAAAATATTAGTTTCAATCTCTAAGGAAACGAACGTGGGCTTGTGGAAGAAAAAAAAATACTTACTCTAAGATTTTGTTTGGCGTTTGAGTTTAACTCCAACTAAACTATACTTTTTCATATCTGTTTTTATCTTTTTCTGTAAAGTCAATAAAATTTATAATTAGTTTTTGAAAAATCAACCAACTCCAACTTAAAAATTTCATCTCCAATTGGCGGCGTACCAAACGCAAGCTAAGAGATGTCAACCACTAGTTCTCCCATTTCAAAGCTTGGTTTGAAGAAATCTTTTGGAGTTTTAGAGGGTGAAGGTGACGATCAGCAAAGGAAAAAGAGAAAGAGGAGTTCCAGTGTGGTGGAAGAGAAAAAGAGAAATAACTCTCAGAACATGGGTCATATATATAGGCAATTGATAATGATCTTTGCATTTAAGCCTTATTTAGGCTAAATTAATTAGCAAAACCTTGGCTTAATATCCCTCAAGAGTGGCAGATTCTTCAAGCAACAAAAAGGAGTCAAAAGTTATCTTAAAGTCTTGACATCACATCACTATTCAACCTAGCTCTAGCTTCCGCCCTTTCCCAACATTACTACTTTTTTTTTTTTTTTTTTTTTTTTTGAATTAAAGGAGTTGGGGTGGCCTCACTGTTTCTAAATTTGCAGTATCACAGACAAAAATCCTTTTCTCTGAAAACAGTAAGGAGACATATTTATTACAGTAGTTTTTCTCAATCGATCATTCAGGTCAATCATGTCATCATCAAATAAATGTTTCAACAACCGAAACTATAACGAGGTCTAAGAGAAGACAACGAGAATTGAATCCGGATGAATAAAGTGTAGAAACTAACAAAGATACCAAGCCTTGCCAATCCATAACCCATACACATGTGGGCGTTGGGGTTGATATCACTGGCTCCCAATCTTCCTGCCACCGGAAGTTGAAGAGAATTCTTGCCCCAAATATTCATCAAATCATAGCCTTTGATTTGTATCTAAAATCATTTCATCCATTGGATCAAACAATGTACTTTTTCTTTCACCAACTAAGCATAGTTTGGAGCTAATAAATTGAGCTTTAAACTTGTTAATATGAGACGAAGGAATTACTAAGTAATAATCATACTTTAACATAGTAAAATCATAAATTAATCGTTCCTCAAGTTGTCAGGACATGTGAATAACACATACCATTCATGTCATGACTTATCTTAATTGGTCATACAATTTTAACACTTAAAGAATATATAACAAATGACATGGGTATATATACTAATAAAAATTTTATGAATTAAATTAAAAAGGTCACTATTTTTGTTTAACTCAGAAAATTTACATAACAGAAAAAAACAAAAATATTGATAATACATCCTCGTCTCTAACTTTCATCCATCAGCCTCACCAAACTCACAACCAACTTTTCAAGAACCAACAAAATGGTGGGCTCCACAGAGCCAGTCACCGGAGATTCCCCCGACCTCGACCGTCTCCAACAGCTCAAATCCTTCGACGAATCGAAGTCCGGCGTCAAAGGCCTCGTCGACGCCGGCGTCACCTCAGTCCCTCCCATCTTTATCCGACCGCCGGAGGAACTCGCCGCCGAAAACCTCGACTTCCACGACGAAGCCACCCAGTTCCACATCCCAGTCGTCGACCTCGGAGACCTGGCCAGCGCAGTGGCCGTAGTCCGGCGAGCCGCGGAGGAGGTGGGGTTCTTCCAGGTGGTGAACCACGGGATTCCCGCCGGAGTGATGGAGAGGATGTTGGCGGCGGCGCGTGGGTTCCACGAGCAGCCGAGGGAGGTGAAGAGAGAGTTCTACAGTAGGGAGATGACGAGGAAGGTGAAGTATTCTAGTAACTTCGATTTGTACGAGTCCAAGGCTGCTAATTGGAGGGACACTTTGTTTTGCGTTTTGGGTCCTGAGTCTCTTGACCCACAAGAGCTGCCTCTTGTTTGCAGGTAAAACTTCTAATATAGTCTTTTCATTAATATATATATATTATATATATTTATCACGAATGGTGAAAATTTTGAGTCTTTGTTATGCAGTATCGACAGAAACTGTTGTTTTAGGTATCTGATTAAGTTTTCAACAATCTGATTCATGTCTGCTTATATATTCGTTTTATAAATTTTTATGGTTGACAGATCGGATCTTTAAATATTAAATCCGATAGTTAAAAAGCATTGGTAATGCAAAATAAAGGTCTTATCGTAGAAGCATGAGAACCTGGAATGATATTCTTGGACTTGAACTAAAAATGTGTTTATTTATTGTTTGATCAGAAATTTTAGCCCTTTTACTTTATGCTTGAATTTGAGAAGTTGGAATGATATACTTGGATTGAAACTAAAAATGTGATATTTTCAGGACTTAGAGGTCAGTTTGTTAGTCCAGTTGAGTTGGAGTTTCGGAGTTATTTTGATTAGATTTGAGTTGAGTTTTGGAATTATACGTTTAGTTGAAAATGAACTGTTTTTGAGTTAAAAAGTGTAAAAATTTGAAATGTATTTGGAAAAATAATATTAATATGAATCTTGTTTAGTTCCTATCTAAATTCTATATAATTTATTAAAAAAAAAATCTCTTTTTGACTTGAGATAATAAAGTTATAGTCTTTTAAAGTTTGAGTTTTCAAGTTAGAGTTGTAAGTGTGAAAAGTGAAACTGAGTATACTTTTAAATAAAAAACAAAAAAACAATTGAAATTGTTTTATTAGAGTGAATCCGCGAAAGATCACCTTAGTGTTGTGCTTGGGTGCTTTTATATGTCTTATTCCTTTTGTTCCAAATCCTTTCTAATTTGATTTCCTTACAAATGAGTTTTTTAGAGATATAACTATGGAGTACTCAGACAAAGTCCACAAATTAGGCATCACTCTCTTCCAACTGCTATCTCAGGCGTTGGGCCTGAAAGCCGATCACCTCATAGAAATGGATTGTGCAAAGGGCCATATTGTTCTGTGTCACTACTATCCGCCCTGCCCCGAGCCTCAACTGACGATGGGAACTACCAAACACTCGGATCCTGATTTTCTCACCATCCTGCTCCAAGACCATATCGGCGGACTCCAACTTCTGTTTCGAAACCGTTGGATAGACGTGCCGCCCGTCCCCGGGGCTCTAGTTGTGAACATTGGAGATCTTTTGCAGGCAAGCGCTCTGTTTCTTGAATTTAAAACTTGTTCTAGCATTTTATTTTCTATTCATCAACTTCTAGACAATATCTCATACACTCGTTCTCAACGGTATAGCAATGAAATTTAGGATGGGACTAGGAAATATAGTCCAGTGAATCACAATGGTAATTCCATGAACAATCATTTGCGGTGTTGGATTTTTTTTTTTTTTTTTTTAGTTATAGCAGAAATGCCAAAAAAGCAGAATCAAAATCCGTAATGGAAAAACCAAAATCAGAACTAGGAAGAAAAAGATATCTGATCTGTTGTGGAAATTTAGCTATGCGAGTATACGCTATCGTAACAAGTAATATAATAATGAATATAGTTATCGTTTACACAAGAACTATTGTTATCAAGTATCGAAATTATATTAACCTTAACTTTTTTTGAACGATTCGAAAGTTGCGAGATTTAAGAAAATATAAAAAAAATGCACAAACTAAAATGAACAAAAATTAAAAGAACGCAAAACGCAATCAAGAGTTTAACAATCAATGAACTAAAGCTCTAGAGAGCGAATCTCACTAATATAATCACTAATATTTCTCAAGCATTAACAATTTATCTCACAATAAGCTCGTTATCACATCTCAGTCTCAAACTCTAAGCCTATCACGATTCATTAAGAACAAGAAATTCAAAGTGATGCACAAGTTTCATAACTATCTCTAGCTTATGACATTCTCATGGTAATTTAAACAAAAGCTTCTTAAATTAAATACCTATTCATGCGAAAGTTGGCCAGAAATTCACAAGCATTAAGCACAGATTAAATTACTTCAACATAAAACTGGAATAGACATCAATTGACTAAAACTAGGAAAAATTCAAATATTCAATATCCGGCTACATCATAGCCCTAGAAAAGAAACTTAGAACATAATTGAATAAAATAAACTTCTAATCATGGTCTTAGACATGGTGAAAGAAAGAGAGAGAAGAAAACTAGAATTTTGAAGTTGAATCCATTTCCGGGTCTTGCAATTTTTATCCTTCTCCAAATGAGTTCTCTCCTTTGTTTTCAGCCGTCAAAAGATATCCTCATTAACCCTAGATGGTTCTATTTATAGGCTCCAAGTCTTGGGTTCAATTTTGGGGGTTTTTATTTGAAAAATCGGCCTTTTAAAACTCCACTCCTTGCATTCGGGTGCCTAGGCGTTTTTCCTTGAGCGCCTAGGCGCTCTACCTTAAAGGCAGCTGCAAGCATCTAGGCGCTCCCTTGTGGGCGCGTAGGCACTCCAAACTTTTTCCGTTAGCACCTAGGTGCTCCCTTGTTGGTGCCTAGGCGCTCCGAATATTTTACACCAGCGTTTGGATGCTGAGTTGAAGTGCCGTAGCGCAACCGTGAAGTGTTGTGGCGCTCTACTTGCATGGAGGATGATTTTTGACTTTATTATCATGCCTTGTTGCCTCTTTCTTTAACCATGAATGCCAATTTTCTTCCTAAACTGCAAAATGACACAAAACTCACATGAAATGCTAACAAAAATGCCCAAAAACCAACTAAATATCAAGCTAAAGATATTCAATTTGTGAGTACAAAACTCAGTTATCATGATCAAAGCTATTATTCCTTGCTTCATTGAAGTTTGTTGCGTCTTGAAATCCTAATTGCCGTGTTTCCGTTGCATCACACAATAAACGTGCGTTTGGTATTCGGATTGTGTTTGTGATGGAATGAAATTTTTAGGTTGAAGTTAGTTAACCTTTCAAAAACTATTTATAATTTTTGTTAACTTTTTCAGAAAAAGATAAAAAATCAGTCGTAAAGTACAGCTGAGTTCAAACTCAACCTGTATTCCAAACATAGGCTAAATGTTGTAGTAAATTGTCTGGTCTTGGATTTGTTTTGTTTATAAGTTGGTCCCCTTTATTTTGAGAGTTTTAAGTACTATCTGCATAAAAATCATAAAACTTGGATCAAAAGACACAGAAATAGGTATTTTGATAATCAATTTAGTGAAACTTAATGTGTGGTTACTTCGGTATTAGCCTGGTGAAAATTGTGAACGCTTAATTCGTTTTCGTTGTGAGAGGAGTGGTGTATTTTCTGCAGCTTATATCTAATGACAGATTTAAGAGCGTGGAGCACCAGGTGGTAGCGAAGAACGTAGGACCGAGAGTATCTGTTGCATGCTTTTTCACTTTGCATCTCTACCCGACGACGAAGTTGTACGGCCCCATCAAGGAATTGCTGTCGGAAGATCATCCTCAAGTATACAGGGAGACGACGATTAAAGACTTCATAGCCTACTACGACGGAAAGGGCCTTGATGGGAAATCTGCGTTGACACACTTCAAGTTGCTTTAGTAAACCTTGAAACATCCAAACGAGTATGCATTAACACGTTTCAGTTGTACTGATTCTCATTTCGGGATTATACATACATACGTATATAGAGATCCTGTATGAGCATGTTCAAATGTTGTTTTAGATGTCTGAGTTGATGAATGAGTTTCAGAGTAAGAAAGAAGAAGAAATAATGATTGATACCGGTGAAGATTTCTTTGAAGAACAAATAAATTCCAAGAGAGACAAAATTTCCAAAAAACGACATGTACTTCGAACTATCTGAATGTTATACATCTTATCTATTAAGATATATAAAAATATAAGTTTGGTCATTGCAGACCTCCTTACATTTTCCTATTTTTCATTTTGTATTTATTTATTTATTTATCTTTTTTGCGTTATCTTTTGTTTGGCTTTGGAGATTTGTGCTAAATTCCCCGCAGCCACTAATAATTACTAATTAAATTGACACATTTTGACTAACTCACCCATGCTAGACGTCACTCGAACAAAATATTCCATATTTACCTTATACTAAGTCATACCCGCAGCCACTAAATTACTAATTAAATCGACACATTTTGACTGACTCATCCCATGCTAGACATCACTCGAGCAAAATATTCCATATTATTCTTATATTAAGTCATACACCCGCAGCCACTAATTACTAATTAAACGGACACATTTTGACTGACACATCCCATGCTAGACGTCACTCGAACAAAATATTCCATATTATCCTTATACTAAGTCATACCCACTGCCACTAAATTACTAATTAAATCGACACATTTTGACAAACTCATCCCATGCCAGACATCACTCTTCTTATACTGAGTCATATAAAGATAACAAAATTGCCGTATTAAGTTATGCTAAGCATGCGTTTGAAACACGGATTTGAGATGAAATTCTTATAATAAGAAGTTTTTTTTTTTTAATTAATAAAATGAATGTATGTTTGTCGGCCTAATATTAATTGCATGCAAAAGTCTATAAAAAGATGGAAGAGGACTTGCAAAATCATCTTTGTCAATAATCTTGTTAATTTTAGGGCAAAGAATGGATCTTTTCACAATTCTCTCTTCTTTTCTCACAATTCTCTCTTCTTTCTTGTACAAAATTTTGAGAAATGTAGCCGAGCGCAACAGCGAGCGGATGAAGGAACTCAAGGCTTTTGACAACACAAAACTCGGTGTCAAAGGACTGGTAGATGCCGGGTTTGTAAACCTCCCAAAGATATTTGTTAGGCCAGCGGAGGAGCTTGAGGAAGAGACATTGCATCACCCTAAGTCCCATAATGTTGGGATTCCGGTCATCGATTTAGATGGCCTCATTGCTGATGACCGCTGTGAAAAGATCGTTGATGAAATCAGGATTGCATCGGAGACATGGGGCTTCTTCCAAGTGGTGAATCATGGGATACCACTTGGTGTCTTGGACAACATGTTGGCAGGCATACAAAAGTTTCATGAAGGAGATATTGATGTGAAAAAAGAGCTCTATATTCGTGACCCAAGAGTCAGTGTATACCTAAATAGCAACTATGACTTGTTTAAATCCAAAACTGTAAATTGGAGAGATACTTTGTACGTCTCTATGCTCAAACCTGATGATTTTGATCCAGACCAATTGCCCGCGTCTTGCAGGTATTTTTATTTATTTATTTTTATAGCAACTCACATATCACGTCAATTGATAGAATATAATTCATATGTACATGACTAGTTAAGAATGAGTTTTTTTTTTTTCCTTTTCTTTTAATCTGTTCAAGTACTTTTACAGAACTGAAGTGACGGAGTACATAAACCATACATCGGAGTTGGGAAAGAAACTGTTCGAGTTACTATCGGAAGCTCTTGGTCTCAAACAAGAGCACCTAGTCAGCACCATGCATTGTGACGAGTCCCAACTCGTTGGTCTCCATTACTACCCAGAATGCCCGGAACCAGATCTCGCCATTGGAATCGCCAAACACACAGATCCGTCGTTCCTGACCATTCTGGCACAAGATCAAACAGGTGGTCTGCAAGTCTTCCATGAAAATCAATGGGTTGATGTGCATCCTATTCCAGGAGCCTTGGTTATAAACATTGGAGATCTTCTTCAGGTTTGTTCCAAACTTAACTCAAGTTATGCTACACACACACACACACACACACATATATTACTTCATTATATGTATGACTTAAAATATGTCCTTTCCTTATGGAGTAGTTTACCACACACATTAGCACTGAATTTCTGTTGGTTTTTGGGATTCTGATATGTACTGGTATTTGGCTTATGACTTTGATTATTTATTAAAAACCACTTAACTAGGTCATGTTCACAAAACAGGAATCGAAAAATATTAAATGAATTCCATGAATCATTTTTAAATTACACGGAATTAATTTCCAGAATTTCATTAAAGTCTATGTAAGTCATTAAAGTCTATATAAGTCTATCAAAAAATCAAGTTACATGAAAAATTAATTAAATTCCTATTCAACTGTTTTTTTTTTTTTTTTGGAAGGAATATTCAACTGTTTATCAGAAATTATAATGATTTGAAATTAAAAAAAAGTATAGTTACAAAAACATTATTGTTGAAAATAAAATAATGACATATTTGGTAGAGAGGTTAGTTAGCCTTATTTGTTTGGAGAATGAATTAAATTCATAGGTAGAAGGTGGAAGACAAAGGTTAATTTTTCATTTTTAGATGGATATATGTCATTTAATTATCGAAAATAAAAGTAAACATTAAAATTTAAAATCAGGAACTTAGTTCACTTTTCTCATATCAAATTTCCGATTAGTTAATGCGTCTAAAATTCAATAATATTCTTAATTAGTATGTTATATTTTCTGATTTATTACTATTTTTTTAAACATATGTGAGAAGAAAAAAAAAAGTACTTTGAAAAAAAAATGTAGTTTGACAGGGGCATGTAAAAATATCTATCGCTAAGGGATTCCCACCAACAAGGCACCACAGTAAGTAGGTATAACGATTAAGATGTCTTTTTTACTCACATGATGAGTTCAAAGTTCGATAGCACTGCAGTGTAGGTTTTTGCTCGGTCAATGGTCTGTGTAGCGTTGAACTTAAATAGAGTTGATTCAAATTCTTTTTGTATCATTTATTACCCTAAGATTTATGCTATAAACAAAAAGTGAAATGAAGAATAGGACATGAACTTTTTTTGGTTTTTTTTTTTTTTTTTTTTTGCCATTCTTATTTTATCACTTTATTTTGTCTCAGATCGTCTCGAATGGCAAGTTCAAGAGCAACGTGCACAGAGTGCTCCCGAGACGTGAGAAGAGAATGTCTGCAGCAATCCTCTACGGCGGACGCTTCACCGGACAGTATGGTCCAATCAAAGAGTTGACGTCGGATCAAGAAAATCCTCCCAAGTACAGACAATTCCTCATGAGAGATCATCTTGCAAAGATTTATAACAAAGGACTACATGAGAAGCCCAGCCCTAACGACTACATACTTTGAAGCTTCCAAAGTTGCCAACTATTCGCTATTTCATACTCTTGCATATAAATAAAGAAAGTCGATAGATCGTATATTGGATTTCGCTTGTCCCATCTATATAATATTTTTCCGTCCTTTCTTTTTAGTAAAAATTAAATTAGAGTTAGAGATATAAACTCTACACTTTATAATAAAGTCATGTATATATGAATTTTTCATTAAACAATGTCTGCAACTACTTAAGATGATATCATTGTAATGTTTATATGTCGTTTCCAAATATTGCTTGTACATTACTGTGTAAACATTATAGAGATAGAGCCTTTTAAACAGACGTTTTTGGACAGGAAAACCAGCCACATTTTTTTTAAACTAAAAAAAATATAAATGACAATTTAAAGCAAGATCTAGTAATTAATAATTTGCAGTCCATTAATGGAATGCAACTTACGTATCGATCTTTCAAAATTTTTTTCTTCTTTTTTCCAGTCGTTTTGTTTTGTTTTGTTTTGTTTTGGTACAAAGCATAATATTTGTTGTGCAAAAGCGAATTAATTAATTGTTTCTTAAAGCAACAAAAGGAGACAACATTATCTTCTTAAGTTAGCAGATCCGGATGGAGATTTCTCTTCCACGAGGAGTAAAATAATGAAAGATTCCACTGTTTGTACACCTAAAAAAAAAAAAAACGGATTTTGTGCTGTTTGGCATATGAGTCAGGATTGAAAAGTCTGAATTCTAAACAAGACTACACTTGTTAATTCAAATAGATAATTGGAAGAGAAAAAATAAATGTGGTTCGGATCGATTTCACAAATCCACATCGCCGCCCAATGATCTGACTTTGTTTTCAATGTATAACTTATTGATTCTAAATTTGGATACATGTGTGATTTTGTTAGTAGTTGCTAAATATGCTTGGGTAGAACTCAACACAGAAAAACTAACTCAAGGAATGAGGGAGCCTGATGTATATATAAACACCACAACAGTTCAATAACTTAATGATATAGAAAAAATTCACAATCTAATAGTAGTGTCGAGTCTGTCAACAAAATATTTCTTCATCGAATTGAATCGATAAGGAATAATAACAAAATTTTCTCTTCTAATATTATGTTGAAATGCATTTTCCACGTTATATTTTTAGGAATATTATGTTTGTTGTTAAATGTGTGGATCTTAATTATTATCCTAACATAGAGTTAATTTGTTGATCAACTTTCTTCGTACGAATTTTTTTTATAATCTATTCAATCATAATGAAAATTCTAACAACGTTTTGAAATAGACATAACTTCGGATTGAATATGAACCGTACATATCACGTGCTATTATCTATTTGATGATTTCTGAAACAACAAATTGAGAAGCAAAAGGATTTTAATTTTGCCATTTGATTATTATTATTATTTTTAACTTCATTTGAAGAGTTATTTAGGTATTTTACGTAAATTATGCGCCAGCTATTAACTATTACAATAATTTAATTAATTAATTCGACAATCAACCTACGTATATAAAATAACATGACTAGATTTCAACACACGATATATAATACCATTTGTAGATAGCGCACTGTATAGGAGCAATTTATAAATGTATAGTTATTTTTCTCCGGCATTGTGAATAAGACAGTTGGAAAATCATTTATCTTAATCTTTTTAAGGTTGACTTTCATTCATTAGATTTCAAGTGTCAATTAAGGTTGTACTTAATTTATCTTAAACACAATAAGAAGGGCGAGGTCATATATATATATATATATATATATATATTTTACAAGATAATCAAGTGACGGATAAATTGATATCAAATGTAGTTTATGTCAGTTTGCCTCCATACGTTGTTGTTGGCCTTTCAATAATTTTTTGTTTTGACTGGATAATCGACTATTAAAGATGACTAATATTTTTGGCTTTGAGGTTTTTAATTATAGCAAGACCTATTTGAATTTTCTCTTTAAAGTGCGAATTCGGGTTTCAATCCTCCGGGATCATAATCATGACTTTAAGGTTTCCATTCAAAGTTTTCGTCTTTTTCTTTTTAATTATTTTTTCCTTTTTGTATTTGGGTTTATTTTTGCCTTTTTCTGTTTTCATGGTAAACCTCTTTATCTTTCTTTTCTTTTTATAAAATGGAGTACAAATTAATTGGGATGCTATATATTAAGTCTCTTGATTCTAGTTGTTTACTCTTTTAGGTTTATTTACTTTATTTCTATGTATATTTATCATACACGATTTTCTTTTATAATCTATTTCATCATAGTGAAAATTCTAACAGCGTTTTAAAAAAGATGTAACTCTCGTATTGAATATGTACCATACATATCATGTGCTTATCAATTTGATGAGTTCTAGAAGCCAAAAGGATTTTACTTTTTTCCATTTGAATAGTTTTTTAGGTATCAGTCGAAGGTATGTGCCAAATTCCTGAAAAAAATAATAGAATTATTTCAACACACGATACATATATAATATTATTTATAGACGGCGCTATATATATAGAGGAAAAGCAGTTTTATAAATATGTAGTTATTTGTCTCCGGCAATGTGAATAAGACAGTTGGAAAATCATTAGTCTTATCGGCATCTTTTTAAGGTGACTTTCGTTCATTAGATATCAAGTGCCAAGTAAGGTTAATACTTTTTTGTTTTTTTTTTGCTAAATAAGTAAGGTTATACTCTACTATTTTAAATGAGAGTTTCTTAATTATTCATCCTCTCGCAATATTTCACTATTCAAACTTTTGATCAAATTATTTTGTCTTGTAGTGAGTCTTTTAAGAGTTAATATATATTTTATTATAAGGAAATGTACCCGCCTAATATTTCTCAAAATTTATTACAAACCCATATATTAGCAAAGTTGCAACTAAGCCCCACTCTTTTATTATTATTATTTGTTATAATTCACAATATCATTTAGTTAAAAGTATGTGCATCATATTCTCTCAAAAAAAAAAAATGTACATCATATATCTAAATAATAAATATAAATTTAGAATACTAAATGTTATACTAAAGCTCCATGTGCAAAGCACGTGTTTTTAACTAGTATAATAAGAAGGGTGAGGGTCGTCATGTATATTTTTCAACACAATTCTCTATTCTTGATCAACATGACATGAATTTTAACTAATTTTAATTTAATTTTTTATTATATTAATCTAGTATTAATTTTTTATAACATATTAATATACTAATTTTTAAATTTATATTATTCAAGTACATTTGGTACAAAAAGATTGAGAATTCATGTCCTTAAAGACCATTCAAAGGCCCAAAAAGCCTAGTTTGACTAAAAAGTCAAATATTGTCTGTTTTTGACCAAAAAATACTTTTTTTTTTTTTCTTTCTTTTTGTTGAAAATGGCCTTGTGAGAAAAACTACTGTCCGCCCGGAACCTGTGGTGATTTTACCCAAATTCCATCGTTTCGGAGGTTAAAACAGCATTTTTTTTTCGTTTTACGGATAAAAATTTACAGTTTTTCAATAAAGTTTGGGGGCTTGTTTACAATTTCCCTATGTTCTAATGTTAGGGTTTGGTGTGGTTCCCTTTAAAACGTCTGTAACACCTTTGATGGGCAGATTAATATGAATAAACACTTTTGACAGTTTTTCCTCATTTTTTTTTTCAATTTCTCAGTATTAATGAGAATCAACGTGTAATTGACATGTGATTTTCCCTTGTTCGCTATGCACACTACATCAGTTTATGTCAATTCGCCTTCGTACGTAGTTGTTGGCCTTTCAATAATTTTGGTTTGTCTAATCTTAGACTAAATTTGCACTCGTTTTCCCTCCTGGTCCTTGCCCTTTCGGGTTTTGGCTTTGAGGTTTTTAATTATAGCACGACTTATAATTTGGATTTTCTCTTTAAGGTACGAGTTCAAGTTTCAATCTCCGAGATCATAATCACGACATTGAGGGTTTTTTTTTTTTTTTGTTTCTTAATGGTATACTTTTGTATCTTTCTTTGTTTTTCATAAAATAGTGCATGAATTAATTGGGATGCTCTTAAGTCTCTTGATGCTAGACGTTGTTTACTCTCTTAAATTTTTTTTTTTGTTTATTTATTTAGAGGAGGCCAAAAATGGGATTGTTCAAATAATCTAAATTGGATGAGCGGATGAAAGAACTCAAGGCTTTTGATGACACAAAACTTGGTGTCAAAGGACTAGTAGATGCCGGGATTGCAAACATCCCAAAGATGTTTGTTTGGCCAGAAGAGGAGCTTACTGAGGAGTTAGATCACCCCAAATCCCAAATGGGAAATCCTGCCATCGACCTCGGTGGCCTTCTAGACAACAATCGTCGTGGAAAGATCATCGACGAAGTCAGGATGGCATTGGAAATCTGTGGCTCTTTCCAAAGTGGTCAATCACGGGATACCGGTTGGCCTTATGAAGGATATGCTAGATGGAATAAGAAAGTTCAATGAAGAATATATTGATGGCAAGAGAGAGTTCTACGCACGCGACCGTACAAGAAAAGTGTACTTCAATAGCAACCATGACTTATTAATTTCAATCTAAAAGTGTTGGTTGGAAAGATTCATTAATCATTTCTTTGCTAAATTCCGATGTTGAACTTTTCTCTCAAAAAAAAAAAAAAAAAAAAGAAGTTCCAATATTGAACCCAATGAGTTGCCAACCCAAGGGCTTGCAGTTTTTTTTTTTTTTTTTTTTTTTAATTACAAACACCTATGATATTTAGGGTTTCTTTTTTTTTTTTTTTTTTTTTCTTTATGAGTTATTTACACATAGCCGTACACAGTTTCACACAGCAATATTTTCTAATTGGTTGGAACCTCGATTGCAATATATGTATAGTAGCATTTTTCTCTTTTGAGATTGTCTCTCGCCTTTATGTTAGATTGTCTCAAACGACAAGTTCGAGAGCAATGTGCACAGAGTGTTCCCAAGCCGAGTGCCAAGAGTTTCTACGGGTTTCTTCTTCATGAGAAGGTTTGCTCCGGGTGCAAGACTCTACTGCCCAAAAATAAAGGAATCGACATCTGAAGAAAGTCCTCCCAAGTACAAAGATTTCCTTGTTAGAGAAGCTGTGGCCTAGTTTTTTGAAAAAGGACTTGATGCCTGTTCCACCATGGAGGAATATAGACTTTGATCAAGCGCTATAAAATAAATAGCTGAGATCATGATGTAGCGGAAGCGCATGTTAGGAAAATAAAGGCAGTAAAACAAAGAGTAGATAGATCAGTTAACTTGTTGATTCACACAAAATGTTAGAAAAACAACTTCAAAATCCATTGATTCACACAAAATATCAGAAGTTGGCATCAAAATTCATTTATTCATACGTAATACCAAAAATTAGAATGAAAAGAGTGAGCACTCAAAATTTCATTAATCATAAAAGAGTTGGTTTTCATTACAAAGGGGTGTCCATATTTATAGGACAAAATAAAAACAGTAAACTAAACAAAAACGGCTAACCTAATTAAAAATAATAATGAAATACAAAATATTTCAAAAATAGAAAGTATTGATCAGAAAGCGAAATTGGAAGCTACTGAAAAATTATCAAAATTCAAATTTTAGAATGCAAAATGTAATTGCATGATACGTTAGCAGACACCAATGCAAAAAAAAAAAAAAAAACTTACTTCTTGATGATGATCAAAAATATTTTTTTTTTGATTGATAAGTCTAACAGGAAAAATAATTTTTATTCTAAATGATCTATCAAATTACAGGGAATAACTTTGAAAAATTTTGTGATTATATTCATGACTCAGCTAATTAAGAATATTATTGATGTAAATCTTCACATGGCTAAAGCAAATTTTGTTGATTCAACTAAAGGACTTGCTTCCATTCAAAGGCATTCCATGCTCAACTTGATTGATGACAGTTAGATTCAAGGGACTCGGCCCATATATATGATTATTTGTGTTCCTTTTTGTATTTTACTAATAATAACATTATGACACGTATTTAATTAAAATGACATTTTAATTGACATGATATGATATTATAATTAAAAATATATTTTTAATAAATATTGCATGATATTATTTGTCAGATATAAATTAAAAAGAATAATGACACATGAGTCGAGATAACAAGAATAATGATAGTTCCAATGACTAGGAAGATAATGCTGAAATACATAATCGAGAGATAACAACCAAAGATATATTTTCCCACTAGACACTCACAGAACAAAGGGCAAGAAAATAAATAGCTGGGATCCTGGGGACGTCTAGTTGCTCTGAAATATTGGATTTGCTTACCTTGCAGGGTCTACCGTATGGGTTTCTATTTTTATTATCAGCAAGAACTGATTTTTAATCATTTGACTAATTTTTTAAATGATCCAATCGAGCCCACATGAAAATTTTATAACATACAACTTAAAATTATTATCAATCATATATCACACCGTTAAAAAATTAGTGAAATGATTAAAGCAATAGTTCATGTTGATAACACAAAATAAGAGTTTCTGCTATTAAAATTCTTGCTGTAAATGTTGTGTAATATTTTATTTTGCAATGGTCCAGATAATTATTGGAGCTATCTTAAAGCACAGTTTTAAGACGCAATTAATGACAAGGACCTCTTTTTTTTTTTTTTTTTTTTTAATATAACACGTGATTTGCACCAATTCTAAAATTTTTCAGCGGATGTACTAGACAACATTTTGTATATTGAAAGAAGGCTATCAAAATCTATTAGGTTTTTTTTCCCTTTTTTTAGTAAGAATCAAGATCTATATATTAGTTAAAACAAATCCCCAACTACTCCATTTCTTAAGTTCCTGAACTTTTCTTTATTTATTTCTTTTTCTTAAACCCACGTGAACTCAATTAAACCTTGGTGATCTTTGGCCAAAAAAAGGCCAAAAAAAAAAAAAAAAAGGAAAATTCGAAAAGAGCATATATATATATATATATATATATATATATATAAAAAGCGCTAATTTTAATGCATAGATTCCAATGAAGAAAATATATCTTGAGATTCAAATTATCTTGTGCTCTATTTTTAATTCAAAATTTTATCGTATTTTATGGGGCTGCAAATAATTTCATCACTTTCAAGAAAACACTTATCCTATGGCCGACCCTTTTTGTCTTATTTCGCCAATTGGAAAGTGAATTTAACATATTATATATGCTTATAGTACTATTGTGAAAAGAGAACAGATAGGGTAAGGATACTAAAAAGAGACAAAAATTTCTGCAAAATCATTTTCATATCTCGCTTTGAGAGAGAGGGAAAAAAAAAAAATGGATACATCCAATGGTGAATCTGGAAAGGATAATGAGCGGATGAAAGAGCTAAAGGCTTTTGACGACACAAAACTCGGCGTCAAAGGACTAGTAGATGCCGGGATTGTAAACATCCCAAAGATGTTTGTTAGGCCAGCAGAGGATCTTGCTGAGGAACTGGATCGCCCCAAATCCCATATCGGAATTCCTGTCGTCGATCTCGGTGGCCTTTTGACCACCGAACTCCATAGAAAGATTGTGGATGAAATCCGGATCGCGTCTGAAAAGTGGGGCTTCTTCCAAGTGATGAATCATGGGATACCAATTGCTGTTTTGGACAACATGATAGCGGGAATAAGAACGTTCAATGAGCGAGATATAGAGGCCAAGAAAGAGTTCTACGGACGTGACCGGGCTAGACAAGTGAACTTCAATAGCAACTATGACTTGTTTCAATCCCAAACCGTTGGTTGGAGGGATTCATTAATAGTCTCTTTGGCCACATCTGGCCAGATTGACCCCAACGATTTGCCCGCGGCTTGCAGGTATTCTTTTCACACTTTATTTTCTTCTGATCATTGAATTACGGGAAAGAAAGAACTTCCCCTTGATCATTTGTTGAAGTGTTTGCAGAGATGTAGCAATTGAGTTCATAAATCATATGTCCGAGTTGGGAAATAAAATACTCGACTTGCTCTCGGAGGGACTTCGTCTCAAGCCAGATCACTTAAGGTCCATAGAATGTAATGAAGGGAAACGTCTTTTTTGTCACTACTATCCAGAGTGCCCGGAACCAGATCTGGCCATTGGAATTACCGCACACTCGGATAACTCGTTCCTTACCATTGTTGCACAAGATCAAACAGGTGGTCTGCAAGTTCTTCATAAAAATCAATTTTGGGTTGATGTGGAGCCTATTCCAGGAGCCTTAGTAGTTAACATTGGAGATTTTCTTCAGGTTTGTTCCAGTCTTGGTCTAAGGCTATTTTGAGATACTGGAGATTACTATAGCATAGGTCACATATAATGATCATATTACAAGAATGTTAGGCACGACTTTTAACAAAACAGAAATTTATCTGTCAACTCCGAGACTTGAATATTATCAATGGCATACAATTTTTTTATTGCTACATAAGGACCTCCAGACATCAAACATTTTGTTTAAGGCGTTACGCAACGACTCACAAAGTTCGAGTACGTGACAACACATTAAAGATTTGAAACATTAGTGATGATAATTAGGATTTATTTCTGATGAGTACTTGTAACCTTGCTTTGTGTCGTCAGCTTGTCTCAAACGACGAGTTCAAGAGCAACATGCATAGGGTCCTTCCAAGCCATAAGCCAAGAGTTTCCGCGGCTTTCTTCTTCAGCGGACGCTTTGCTCCGCCTGCTAGAGAAAGAATGTACGGCCCAATAAAGGAGTTGACATCTGAAGAAAATCCTCCCAAGTACAGAGAAGTTCTGCTTATTGAACATTTTTCTAAATTTTATTCCAAAGGGCTCCATGAGAAGTTAGGCTTGGACGAGTACAGACTTTGAAGCTGGCGATTAATAGATGGGAATATTTGCTCTCTATGAAGAAAGTCACTGGAATAAAAATTTGATTTTTGTACTCAGCTTTATATACATATACATACATACATATATATATATATATATAATTTGTTGTTGCTATTATATGTGTTACTTTTTGTCATGTTCCACATATTCTAAAGAAAATATACTTCTCTTCTATTTTGTTGAAATGTATGTGTTTATTATCCAAAAATAGTATGTAGATCGACTTTCTTGTATATTTATTTTCCACAATTTTTATTTTATAATCTACTATTCTTGTCAATTAATTAATGATTCATGAGGAAATCATAGGTAAATTTTCATCGAAAATGAGTAACATTATAAATTGGGTGTATTTTCCTCTACATTTTCAAGTTTTCAAAATTAAAAATTTAGTATGGAAAATGAAATTGTGTGATAAGTTAAGATGCACCGGTGCAAAAAAAAAAAAAAAGAACAACTTCTTTATAATGAAAAATAAAAATAAAAATTGATTGATGACTCTAACAAGAAAAATAATTTTTACTATAAACGATTGATCAAATTACAGTGAATAATTTTGAAAAGTCTTTTGATAATATTGATGACTCTGCTAAGAATTATTGATGTAAATCTTCATATGGCTAAGGCTAATTTTGTTGAGTCAACTAAAGGATTTGCTTTCCTCTAAAGACGTTCCAGCTCAGCTTGATTGATGACAGTTAGATTCAAGGGATTGGGCCTATGTTTTCACCTATTTGTTTTTTTTAATAATATTATGACAGATATTTAATTAACATAACCTTTTTTAATTAACGTAATATAATATTATAATTATAAAGCCATTTTTAATTGATGTTGCATGACATTATTCGACTGATAAGGACCCATTGATCGAGATAACAAGAACAATGATGGTTCCAATGACTAAGAAGATAATATTGAAATACATAATAATAGAAAGTTAACAACCAAATATATTTTTTCTCAACCTCAAAAAGCGATTGGTTCATTAACAGTAAACCATTAAAAGGTTTCAGGGTCATGACTTCTAGCAAATATGACTTATTTTAATGCAAAACTAACACATACTTTAATAAGCTAGCAAACGAGCAAAAATTTTCAATTAGAAATTTAATACACGATTACTTTATGACGATGCGCAACCTAATAACTATTATAATAAGCTAGTAGGTAATTAAACCACATTTTTCAAAAATATTTAAGATTTCAATATTTACCGCAAAATATAGAAGTTAATCTGTTAGTTATTTGTCTAATTCTTACTAAAAAAAATTATTTGTCTAATCCGCATCTTTGTAAGGTTGACTTTCGTTCATTAGATCTCAAGTACCAAGTAAGGGTAATGTTGTAATTAGCCTTAAAGATTAGAAGGGTGAGGATATATAGAAAGAAACATAGACACCAATATTGAAAATTTTTTTCTGGTGATCTTTATTTAGAGCAAATAACGGATTTTACTCTCCGGTAAGACTGATGTTTCTTTGCGCTTTTGGTCTTGATGTATCTATGAATTTTTTTTTTTTTTTTTTTTTAGATTATTTTCTTACAGCGTTTCTTATATTTTTTGATAAGAAATCAAGCGGCGGATAAATTAGTATCTCAGGTTAATTTTGATCATCATCTCCATATTTCTGCACTTCTATTGTCAGTCGAGATATTCTTGGCCCTCTGCCTTTCTACAAATTTTTTTGTTTATCTATATAGTCAACGCTTAAGAGTAAATTTGCACTCTTAAGTCTCTTGATGCTAGTTGTTTACTTTTTTTTTTTTTTTTTTTTTTGCGAGAGGAGAATAAAAAATGGATTTCTCAAATGGTGAATCTAAATTGGATGAGCGGATGAAAGAACTTAAGGCTTTTGACGACACAAAACTTGGCGTCAAAGGACTAGTAGATGCCGGAATTGAAAACATACCAAAAATGTTTGTTAGGCCAGAAAAGGAGCTTGCTGAGGAGTCAGATCGCCAAAAATCCCAAATGGGAATTCCCGTCATCGACCTCGGTGGCCTTCTAAACGACAATCACCATGAAAAGATCATCGACGAAGTCAGGATGGCGTCGGAAATCTGGGGCTTTTTCCAAGTGGTCAATCACGGGATTCCGGTTGGCCTTATGGAGGATATGCTAGAAGGGACAAGAAAGTTCAATGAAGAAGATAATGACGGCAAGAAAGAGTTCTATGCACGTGACCGTGCAAGAAAAGTATATTTCAATAGCAACTATGATTTGTTTCAAACCAAAACTGTTGGTTGGAGAGATTCATTGATCATTTCTTTGTCCAATTCTGATGTTGAACCCGACGAGCTGCCAAGGGCTTGCAGGTATCTATTATTAAGGGTAAAAGAAATATTCATTTTTTTACGACGAGTTTCATATTTCTTTAGTACTTATATAATATAAGTCTATTATTATATGTTATATGATATGAGATTTTTTTTAAAAAAAATGATAAGATAATTGGGTATATCACTGAAAGAAATAAAGATGTGGAAAACAAAACGGGGATTCTCTACAATACTATTGTAGGCCAATTCAAAGGGATGTAGCGCAGCTCGGTAGCGTGTTTGTTTTGGGTACAAAATGTCACGGTTTCAAAATCCTGTTATCCCTACCCATTACTTATCTTATGAACAACAATAACAAACATATAAGGATATTGAGCCACTCCTTTTAACATGTTAACCTTTTAAGATGGAAACTCAATTTCTTAAATTTTGACATACTTGATTTGTCTCACCGATTGTAGAGTTAGTGTACAGATCGGCTTTGTATGTTCTTGCCTTCTCTCTCTATCTTTTTTTTTGTTTATTGCTCTTGTTTAATCTTTTTGCTTTTGTTTTTTTGCAGAGATGTAGCGATCGAGTTTATTAATCATATGACAGAGTTGGGAAACAAGCTCTTTGACTTGCTATCCGAGGCTCTTTGTCTCAAACCAGATCACCTTAGGTCTATTCAATGTAATGAAGGACGACTTCTGGCTTGTCACTACTACCCGGAATGCCCAGAACCTGGTTTAGCCATTGGGATTACCGAACACTCGGATAGGTCGTTCCTCACCATTGTTGCACAAGATCAAACAGGTGGTCTCCAAGTTCTGGATCAAAATAAGCATTGGGCTGATGTGGAACCTACTCCAGGAGCCTTAGTAGTTAACATAGGAGATTATCTTCAGGTTTGTTTGAATTTCGGCTGTTATCTTGTTTTCATGAATCAAGCAATGCTATATATCACCACTCGGGGCTTATCGACATCATTACTTTCAAGTAATCAGAGATTCATTAAAACAATACTAGCATCACAGCTAATTTCTTTAGCTTATTAAAAATCTGCAAACGCGAACTCTTTTAGCCACACAATTTGACATGAATCTTAGTTGTTTGAAACAAGAATAGTGATGATCTCTAGTAATTTTTAGCCTTTTGTTTTTAGATATTATAAAAACACCTATGATATTTAGTATTTTTTTTTCCCCCCTTAAATTCTTACACGAAGTTCCGCGCAATTTCACGCAGGAATGTTTTCTAATTGGTTGGAACTTCGATAGCTATTTTATGTAGCATTTTTCTCTCTTGAATTTGTCTCTCTACTTTTATGTTAGATTGTATCAAATAACAAGTTCAAGAGCACTGTGCACAGAGTGCTACCGAGCAGTGCGCGGAGAGTTTCTACGGCTTTCTTCTTTGCGGGACGCTTTGCTCCACCTGAAAGACTCTACGGCCCAATAAAGGAGTTGACGTCTGAAGAAAGTCCTCCCAAGTACAGAGATTTCCTTGTTAGTGAAGTTGTGGCCAAGTTTTTTGGCAAAGGATTTCATGCCAGTTCCATTATAGATGAATATAGACTTTGAAGCAATATTTGGGATCCTGGGGAAAACCTATACAGTTGCTATGAATAAAGCGAATGAAAAAAATTAGATTTCACTACTCTGTACTTTGTATCTCCTAATTCCACAACGACTTGCTTACGCTGGGAGTTGCTTACGTTGCTGGGAGTTTCACAACGACTTTGTATCTCACTACTCTATTTTTTACTATCGGCGTGAACTTTTTTAACAGTTTCTATAACTTTCTAATGATTTGATATTTGAGTGTTTACCTTAAAAGTCTGCAATATGGCACAAAACTGTTTAGTCATAAATTAAACCATTGAAAAGTTAATCAAAATGCTAAAATAACAGTTCCTGCGGATAATATAAAATAAGAGTTTTTTTCATTGAAATTTCTTGTGTAATATTTTGATATGGTCCAGATAATATATAGGGGCTATCATAAAGCATAATTTTAAAGGCGCAAGAACAAGGACCTCTTTTTTACACAACACATGATATGTTACCAATTCCAATATTTTTCAGCCCCATACTTAGACATCTTTTTATATAATTTTCCCTACAAGAAATCTCATAGATTTTGACATATAGCAGATATACATAAATAGAAAGCTATCAAGATCTTTTAGTTTTATATATATATATATATATATATATATATATATTCATATATTTTGTATCAAGATCTATTATTAAAACAAGTCCCATTCGTGAATCTCTCCTCTTCTTTTTTTTTTTTTTCCTACTAAACCTCATCGTGATCTTTGGTGAAAAAAAAAAGAGTTAAAAGAGCGGGAAAAAAAAAGGATCAATTGTAATACATTGATCACAATGCAGATCTATCTTGGGATTTTAAATATCTTGTGCTCTAATTTTTAAATTTTATTTGATTTTATGGGCCTGCAAAATATTTTATCTCTTGCACAGGTAGTGATTCAAGAAAACGCCAATTCATATTGCCGACCAGTTTTGTCTTAATGCGCCATTTGGAAAGATAATTTAACATATTTTTTGCTAAAAAAAAAAGTATCAGGTAGCACCGTCATGTCCCAATAATTCCCCAAAAAGACAGAGTAGGGGTTTGAATCTCAAACCTCTCCCTTAGTCAGAATTTAACATATTAAATATGCCTACAATACTATTGTGAAAAGAGAAGAGAAAGGGTAAGGAAATTAAAAAAGAGACATAAAAATTGAAAACCTGCAAAATCATTTTCATATCTTGCTCTAGAGAGGGAAAAAATGGATGCATCCAATGGTGAATCTGGAATGGATAATGAGCGAATGAAAGAGCTACAGGCTTTCGACGAAACAAAACTCGGCGTCAAAGGACTGGTAGATGCCGGGATTGTAAACATCCCAAAGATGTTTGTTAGGCCAGCAGAGGATCCTGCTAAGGAACTAGATCATCCCAAATTCCATCTTGGAATTCCTGTCATCGATCTCGGTGGCCATAGAAAGATTGTGGATGAAATCCGTACTGCATCTGAAAAGCAGGGCTTTTTCCAAGTGGTGAATCATGGGATACCGATTGTTGTTTTGGACAACATGATAGCAGGGATCAGAAGGTTCAATGAGGGAGACATTGAGGCAAAAAAAGAGTTCTATGGACGTGACCGAACTAGACAAGTAAAGTTCAATAGCAACTATGACTTGTTTCAATCCCAAACTGTTGGTTGGAGGGACTCATTAACAATTTCTCTGATCAATTCTAGCCAGATTGACCCCAACGATTTGCCCGCTGCTTGCAGGTATCCTTTTCACACTTTATTTTCTTCTGCTCATTGAATTACTAAAACATAACAGAACAAAGTCATGTCATCATGTATTGTAAGTGTTTGCAGGGATGTAGCAATTGAATTCATAAATCATGTCACCGGATTGGGAAACAAACTATTCGACTTGCTCTCGGAGGCTCTTCATCTCAAGCCAGATCACTTGAGGTCCATGGAATGTAATGAAGGGAAACTTCTTAGTTGTCACTACTATCCCGAGTGCCCGGAACCAGATCTCGCCATTGGAATTACTAAACACACGGATAACTCATTCCTTACCATTGTTGCACAAGATCAAACAGGTGGTCTGCAAGTTCTTCACAAAAATCAATTTTGGGTTGATGTGGAGCATATTCCAGGAGCATTGCTAGTTAACATTGGAGATTTTCTTCAGGTTGGTTCCAATCTTGGTCTAAGACTAATTTGAAATACCGGAGATTACTATAGTACATATAGGTCACAGATGGTAATCACTAACGTCGTATTGCAACTACATTTAATACGACTTTTAACAAAACATAAATTTACATGTCAACTCCGAGACTTTATTTATTAAGCAATGACAAACAATAACCTGTTATCAAGGATCTCTAGACTTTTAGCATTTTCTTTTAAACTGTTACAGAACGACTTGCTAAACATGACAACCTTAAAATATTTGAAACATTAGTGGTGATATTTAGGATCTTTATTTCTGATGAGTTTGTAACCCTGCTTTGTGTCAGCTTGTCTCAAACGACAGGTTCAAGAGCAATGTGCACAGAGTCCTCCCAAGCCATAAGCCGAGAGTTTCTGCGGCTTTCTTCTTCGGCGGACGTTTGGCTCCGCTTGCGACTGCGAGAATGTACGGCCCAATAAAGGAGTTGACATCTGAAGAAAATCCTCCCATGTACAGAGAAGTTCTACTGGCTGAACATCTTGCTAAATTTTATGCCAAAGGGCTCCATGAGAAGCAAGGGTTGGACGAGTATAGACTTTGAAGCAGGCTAATAGATGAGGATATTTGTCCTTGATGAAGAAAGCACTCACCGGAATAAGTTTGATTTTAGTACTCAAAATTTATTTATTTTTATATAATTGATTGTTTCTATTATGGACTATGGATTAAGTTGTATGTGATACTTTGTGCCATATGTTCCATTTATTCTGTGGAAGTTTTTTTTTTTTGGTGAATAAAAAAGGATCTGGGAGTGATCCTATCATTTTTAGGTTTTACAGACAGAAACTCATTTAGGAGACAAATTATTTATGCTAATTTCTATATATTATGTTGAAGTTGTACTTGGGCATATTTCAATTTGCAAGGAGTACTAGTGCTTCTTTTCTTTGTAATATTGATTTGTGCTTTTCTTCTCTGGGATTTGAGCAAATAGTAATTTTTAAGTATGTTTTTAATTAATTAACTTTTTTTTAAAATAAAATAGTCAATGAATGATTGACTCGAGGACAAATAGTCCATAACTAATTGATTAATATCATTATATATTTTTTCAGTTATTAATCAATATTTTAATGGTAACAAATCATTTTTCTAAATAAATAAGCGTCCAAAAACTGCATGCTTATTTACCTAATTTTTCTTTCCAAATATGTTCTTATGCCTTCCTTTGCGCTCCAATTTCACAAGCTTATTAGAAGTCTAAACGAAAAGTATATTCTCAATGCATGCAGAATAGGAATATATATATTTAATTGTGGTTTCTGTAAAAATAATTTGAAGGAATTAAATAAAATGCATATAAATAAGGGAAGATGAATATTTTCTATAAAAACGGATCCAATGAGTGCACATGATATTTTCTTAAAGCAGAAAGTACCATTTTAAATTTACTAAAGTAAATTTTAACGTATAAATGCATAGTAATTAAGAGCTCAATGTAAAAAGAAATACAAAACTCATGGTACTACAACATGCAGAAAATGCGAAAATAGAAGGTCAATGTTAATATTTTGTTTTTTTTCTTTTTTTTTTTTTTTAATATTTGAAATGAAATGTTGAGTTTATTCAATAGAAAGCAAATCAGAGAGTACAAAAAGGTCTCAAAATGAGGTGAAAAAACTGACAACAAAGCCAACCAATAGAATTGATTAACACAAAGCTTGTCAAGAAGTGACCTACATCAATCTCATGGTGTGTCACAATCTCCGAAATCAAGATTGTGACGTGAAATGATTAATTAAAGAAAACCCCGTAATTAACACTAATCACGGAACATTATTATATCTTTTAAAAATATACCAGTTTATTTAGATTTGTAAAATCACCCCATCGCTTCGTAACAATACCAAAAAGGACCTTTTTTTTTTATATATAGATTTGGTACAAATTTGAGTTCTTTAATTTCTTCCTATTAAATTCAGTAAAATTTATAACTATATCTTATCATTGAAATTTATAACTATTTATAACTATATCTTATCATATAAACAATTATATCTTATCCACAATTAAAAATAAAGGCTTAACACCTCTTATATAGGTTTCATAACCCTTTTATTATTATTATCTATCTAATGTGGGACTAGGCTTTCTTTCTTTTATTTTGCCAAAAGCCTAATAAATTTTTTGTTGGCCACTTGTTTACATTTTTTGCTTTCTTCCTTTGTCGTTCATTTTTTTAATACCATAATCCTTGTTCGGCAAGAATAAAAATTTACTAGCTTTTAATTAGAGTATAATCATGCATATGATTTCAAGAAAAACTTCTAAATTTTTATTTTTTTTATTTGCGACAATCATATTAACATTTCTTTGGTTGGTAGGTAAAAAAAATATATGCCTACAATTTTAAAAATTGTTGTCAAGTTCCTTTCAGTGTTAGTCTTTTTTTATCTGTGTATGGACATGTCTTCTTCTTTATCTTTTTTCTAATGAACTCAATCAACATACAATCCAATCAATTAAATTAAGCATCATTTAGCGGACCAAAAAAAAAATTTTAATTAAGCATCATACGTCCACAAGACATGTATAGAAGTAACTTGACAAGTTTGGCACTCTTTTTTTTTTTTTTTTCCCCTTATTATATGTTTGCATTTCATGTTTCCACATTGAGTACTTGCTTAATTTCTTAGGGAGGTTCTACACTAGAAACCCCTATTTTATACAATTGGTAGAAACCCTTTTCTTTACCATTGGATAAATTTTTTAACAATTTGACCTCCGAATATCCATGTTAAAAATTTACAGCATGACAAAAAATCTCACAATCATATATCAAACCATTGAAAAATTAATCTATTAATTAAATAATAATTATTAGTGTAAAATAGGAATTCCTACAGATAAAATTTTCTTCCGCAATATTTTTGCTATGGTCCAAATAATTATAGGAGCTATCCGTAGGCATAATTTTAAAAGCGCAAGAACGAGGACATCTTTTTGTATAACACATGACATGTACCAATTCCAAATTTTTTCAGCCCATGTACTAGATAGCTTTTTAATTAATTTTCGCTCTACAAGAAAACTCATAGCTACAGAAATATAGTGTGTGTGTGTATAAAAATAAGGCTATCAAGATCTATTAGTTAAACAAATCCCTAATCTAGGCCAATTATTAATTACGTGAATTTTTCCTTCTTTCTTTTTCTAAACCTACAACCAAGAACTCAATTTAACCTTGGTGATCTTTGGAGGAAAGAAACAAAAAAGAAAATTGTAAAAGAGCAGAAAAAACAAAACAGGACCAATTGTTATGCAATATTAAAACTGTGCCTTTTTTCGCCTTTTTTTTTTTTTTTTTTTTTTTGACAAGCTTATAAGAAGTCTAAGGAAAAATATATTTTCTCTGGAGTAATAAGAATACAATTAAATAGATTTACCCAAAAAAAAAAAAAAAAGAATACAATTAAATAGAGATACAAGGGATAAAACGATAAAAATGTATATTTTATGTTTCAAAAAATAGACGATGTGATGTGCTCAAATGATATTTCCTTAAACTAGAAGGTACCATTTTAAAATTATCTAAATAACAAAGTAAAATTTAAATATTACGTTAAAGTACATAGTAAAAGCTCAACAAAAAAAATATCAATCTGAGAATGAGAAAAGAAAAGGTCAATCCTTAGTTATCGCATGCTATTGTTTTCTTTTACATTGATAAGCCACAAAACTTACTTTTATAGTAATATATCACTAAAACTATTAGAATTAGTATTCCTAAAATTAATATACAGAAATTGAAATTAATTAAAGTAAATCGGATTGTTCTCGGTTCCACATATTAATAGGCTTTTTTTTTTCTTTTTCTTTTTTTCTTTTTTTCTTTTTCTTTTTTGCTAGTTCCACATATTAATAGATAATTAAGAAACACTATTTTTTTCATTTTAATTTTTCTTTCCTTTCCAACACCTTCTATATATTTTCCTTGTACTTCATAATAATAAGTTACCCTTAGTTTGTCAGTTGGAAAACATTTGCTCCACCCTATGTTTTTGATTGGGTTTAGTGGCAGAGTCAATCCTAGTTCTTCTATTCAGCTTTTGAAATTTCAATGTTTACACCTAAATATATTCAAAACTTTTAATATAGTCCTATATTTTAAAGATATTTTCTATTTATTTTATGTCTCCACTCAATAATTCAAATTTACAACTATATAGTTATCTAATAAAAAACAATAGCTTTTTTTTTTTAATACGTAACACTCCCCACTAACAAAATATTTAGTGTTTGTTTTGTTCACAAGCTCAAATCATAATTTTCAAACTTTTTTTTGTCTTTTTCCCAAAAAGTTTTTTTTCTTCTCTGAAAATTCAAAAAAAATTTACTATTGAAGCTTAAAATTTCAACTCAAACTCATGAACCAATTGCTTTGAGTGTATCTTTAGTAATCTTGAGATGCAGTATTTATTTTGTGAGGCCGAAAATTGAGGTTTTTGCATTGATGTCTTCTAAATTTATCATCTTTTGACAACTTATCTCATAAACTTCTAATTTTGATAATTTATTCTCTCAATTTGTTAAATTATGACAATGTACCCTTTCTAAGTTAATTTTCTATTAAATTAGTTATAAAAAGTCCACGTCCGCGTCGTATGAAGACCGAAAAAACCAATTTTCAACAAAATATTTTTAAATCTAACACAAATTCTAATGCAGATCTTTTAATTTCAAATATTTGTTAAGTATAAAATTAACTAAAAATGATATATTATAATAATTTAATAAGTTTAAAAAGTGAATTATTAAAATTAAAAATTTAGAAGGATAAGTCATCAAATAGTAATAAATTTAGGTGACTTTAATGCAAAATGCCGGTCAAAATTGTGGAAAAGAAAGCGTATGTATATTATTGTTTGTTGTTTTAATTATTATTTTTTTCTCTTAAAGCTACTCGATTATAAATGGATACAAAAGACAAGAACATGCATACCTCTAAGTCTAACCAGACGATAACTACATCCACCAATTAGAGAACAGAAAAAAAAATTATTTACTTAAATTCGTATTAATCTTGAGCTTTTTAAAAAGACATGCCCACTCTCACAAGCTCACACTCCAATAAAAAAAGTCAGGCTAACAGACTACTACCTGTCTACCTTCACCTTGGCCCGTGAAGTTTGCGTACACGCTACTCCGAGGCGCGTGGGATTTGGTTGAAAGCTTCCAACTTGGGAAACTGTTTGGTAATCACACTTCATTAACCTTAAAGCCAGCTTTAGTTTTGCTTGTCTCTCTGTTTTCTTAATTCTTTCCTTTCCTTTTTTTCTTTCATTCTTTCTCTTTCCTTTCTCTCTCTCTCTACATTGGAATCTGGGTATTTGTTTTTTCACAAGTTTCAAGTTATCCACTTTGCAATCTCATCACCATACAATTTTCTTTTTCTCTCTGCCCCTGTTTGGATTCCGAGAAAACCAGGAAGATAAAGTGGGATTGGAATTTGGATGTGGGTTTAATCTGTTTTGGCGGGTCTTTGATGATTTGGTCTGGTTTCTCATCATTTGGAAAGATGGGCACTTTGTTGGAAGAGGACCCAATAAGAATCTGAAATTATATTTGTGAATTTTTCTTGCTCTGAGAAAGAGGAAGAGGCACAAAAAAAAAAAAAAAAAAAAAAAAAAGATGAAGGATTTTCCTGGGACACCAGGGACTTTGACTGGCCTTCTTCTCAGGATTTCACAATGTGTTTTTGCAGCTGGGTCAATCGCTTCCATGGCAACCACCACAAGTTTTTTCAATTTCACTGCCTTCTGGTATTGCCTTTTTTCTTTTCTTTTCTTTTCTTTACCACTTCTTCTTCTTCTTCTTCTTCTTCTTCTTCTTCTTTTTTTTCCCTCTTGTTCAGTCAAAGTCATTTATTTTCTAATAATGTTCTGGATTTTCCCAATTGGGTTTTCATATATTTTTGAATTAGATCAGAGGAGCTCTGATTATTTTGGAGTCAAAACATTTTTCCTCTTGTCCTTAGATAGCTTTGATGGAAATTTTTTGGCCTTATAATTGATTATTTATTATTATTTTTTTTATAATTTGAATAGGAGTCTATTTTGAGCTTCATTTCCTTAGTAATTACTGAATGTCTGCTTTTTTGCATTAAAAAAAAAAAAAAAAAAAACCATGACTTTTGTAGAACTTAGTTCATTTGAACATGAGTTAGAAATTGTATATGATAATCACTAAAAATTGATGTCCCTATTAGGAAGGAATCCGAACATTTCCCACTTGCTCAAGTGTCTGATTCAGTTAGATTAGAAGGCATCTGTTTTCGGTAGTTCATCGGTTTCTTTTGCTTATTTAGTAATGGCTTAAGTTGCTTAGCATTGTTCCTTGTTGTTTTTCAATCCTGCAATTTGAGCCAGGAGCTTCTTGGACAGATTGGAACCTTTTACACTAATATATGCTTCCGAACTTGGCATTCATTTAACAAGTGGAAAGCAAAAGAATAAAAGGAAAGATACTCGTCTCTAGCTCGAATTTAGCCATTGGTGATCGAGCAAGAAAAGGAATGAGTGTTCTTACCCAATGTTTTGACATTCTTATTGATTTTACCGGTAATGTGAGGACCACATTAACAGTTGCCTTTTCGCTCGTCTTTAGTCTCCTTGTGAAGTCGAAGATAATGAAAGAACTCGAGGATGATGCACTAGAATCGTATTATTGTTCTGTTATTATCGAGTAATGTTGAAGAAAGCTAAACTATATTTAGGACGAAGGCGGTCTTTAATGAACATATCGAAAAAGCTGATGGACTCTTGAATTCATCCGAGGAAGTGTATAATATGTGGTTGAATGTCCAACTTCCGATTTCTTGAGTTTCTAATCGATCTTTGACTGTCTGGCTGAAATTCATTTGAGGAAATGTATTGTATGTGTCCTGAAAATTCATCGGTTTTACATGTTTGGACTGTTGGAAGTTCGAATGTTTTCTTTGAAGTTTCGATCTGTGCTCTAGTTGACCTTGTACTGTCTGTTCTCACCTTATGACATTACCGCTTATAAAATTCTGTACTGCATTATAGACAAAAGTCTTGATGTTAACGATGCTTCAGTTTCAGTCAAGCTCATTCTCGTTGCTGTAAAGGCGTCATCTCAAGACGCATATAAGCACAAACTTGGCTAAATACCTTATCGTATGCTTTGTCATTTTGAAACATAATATCACCTCTGTTGTTTTCCGGTCATAACATGACAGCCGACTTCCATTCTCGACAGGTAAAATGTCACGTTTGTATTTGACGAAAATGCTGTTTTCTTGCAGTTACCTGACTGCTGCGATGGGCCTTCAAGTGATCTGGAGCTTCGTCCTTGCATTATTAGATGCATATGCCTTGCTGAGAAAAAAGGTCTTCCATAACCCCGTTTTGGTCAGCCTCTTCGTGGTTGGAGATTGGGTTAGCCTCTTACCCTGTGACCTTTTTTCCTAATCAAAACTTAAAACTCGACAACGTTTGTCTCCTAGCAATCGTCATTAATTTAACAACCTCCTCTTTCTTTAAACCGAAAATAATAACAGGTAACGGCGACACTGTCTCTCGCTGCAGCTTCTGCTTCTGCTGGCATAACGGTGTTGTACTTTAGTGACTTGGGCCACTGCAACTTCGGAGAAGAATGCCAAAAGTACCAGATGTCGGTTTGTTTGGCTTACCTAAGCTGGGTCACCATTGCAATCTCTTCTCTGATAATGCTCTGGCTATTGGCTGCAGGCTAGAGAGCTTGATCTCTTTGTATAGGTAAATCGGATTTGTTCCACTTGTTTTTTTTTTTTTTTTTTTTTTTTTTTGCTGAGATGTTCCACTTGTTACTTGTATGATTTGTTTGTCCTGTAGAAATATTTTGATCTCTTTTATCTTAGTGAATAGGGAAAAAAAAATTTACAATATTTTTTTAGAACTTCTTTCATCTTCGGTTGATTAAATCGTGTGTTTGAGTTTGGAGGAGGGAAAGAGAAATCTGTTTGTTAGATCAGAAAAATGGTAGTTTGCACCTGCCTAGTAAAAAGCCAATTTTTTTTATTTTTTCTTTCTAAATGATTGTAGTTATGTTGAAAAGAAGAGAATTGTTACCAAAGAAATCTCATTGTCTCTTTTTCTGTGGATTTAATGATTGTGCTTGTTGCCAAATATCATTGATTGAGTTAGACAATGCGTGGACATATTTCTTTACTGGATATTATTAAGTATAGTTATATATATAGACTAATATTCTTTTATTTGGAAATTGTAGTAAATAACAGTGTTACTAAACTAAAGGAAATAAATAGTAGGATTTTACCGGAGTATAAAAAATAGTATGATTCTAAAATATTCAAAGTAAATATAAAATTTAATTGGTAATTAATCTATTTACTAGTAGTAAATAATCTATTTACTAGTAGTAAATAAATCATTTACTTTATAAAAATATTATTTACTTCTTTTTCTCTCTCTCTCTCTCTCTTTTTTTTTTTTTTTTTTTGCAACAGTAAGTAATAATATAACAGTTGAAATTGTAGTTACTAACGTTAGTAAAACATGTTAATTCTTGTCATAGAAACTCACAAAATAACAGAGTGAAAAAAAAAAAAAAAAAAAAACCCACCCCGTAAGTAGCTCTCGCGCGTGTGAGACCAAACGAGGAATTTCAGAAAAGGAATGGTGTAAAGTGCAAACAACAAATAGTCTAGAGGGAAAGCAAGCGGAAGAAATGATGCTGTTAAGTGCAACAAAAGGCTGATTTTGTGTCCCTTTGGCATGAGGCGTCAGAGAGAGAGAGAGAGAGTACAAAAGAAATCAAAAGCAAACAAGCAAATGTTCTCCATAGTTTAATTATATATATATATATATATAAATTACCCTATAATTTAAGTTTTTTCTTCGTTTTTTTTTTATCCCGTAGCTGGTGAAGAGCACACATCAAACTTTTTTTTTGCCTGATAGTGGTTCTCTCTCTCTCTCTAGACATGTTCTCTACCCTTGTCAACTCATCCACTCCTGTGAATGTTTTGCCTTATAGTGTTATTGATTATAATTGTACAATTGAAATTAACGGATTAAATATGGTGAGAAAATTCCTTTAAACAACTCTATTACGCCTGTTTTATGAGTAACTAGATTTTAATCATATGGTTTCAGTCAACAACTCTATATAGAAGTAACCTTACTCATAGATTCCAAATCCAGTGGTTTTGAAAACTATTATTCTAAACTTGTGGTAAATTTTTACGTAGTCTTTTTTGCATGTTTGGTTATTTATCATATTAAGACTTTGTTTGGCATTTTACTCCAATTACACTGTACTTTTTTTTGTCTTTTTTTTTTTTCCCTGAAAGTTAACAAAAATTATAACTAGTTTTTAAAAGATCAACCAACTCTAACTTAAAAATTTTAACTCTAACTAACGATTTAAACGGACCCTAAGTAAGCGTTTTTTGAAATCTTCGTGATCGACTCTTTAATAGTTTTTATAATATGTTAAAATCGTGTTGTTGACTTGGTTAGTCAACAGATATTCGCCTGTGTTAGGTCACTGATACTTCTGCCATGCTCTTTGTCGCTGCTTTAAAGGCATCATCCCGTAATTTAGATAAGAAGCAACCACTTAGTTTTGCAAAAATGACTATCCTTATTGTCTATAAAAGAAATCTTAGAGTCAACCAATGGAAAAGAAAGTAAATGACCGAGTTCTACTCAAATGATGGTCAAATTTCACTCACATCATCGTGGATCCGAGACCGCACGATCTATTAGCCAGGCAGAATTTTTGATTGAGGCTACTGAGTATCAAATCTGGAGACATCCCGGGAGTTACCCAAATGTCTTCCATTACAACATGACAAATAAGTTCCATCCTTGTCCTGAAAAATGTTATGTTTTTAATCAGTTCTTTCTTGGAGCTACTTGGGCTTTAAAGTAAATCTGAAGCCTTGTCAACCCATTGGGGCTAGCGTAGTTGGTGAAGGAAGGGGGTGTAAAAAAATGTAGGTAGAGCAGGTTATCGTAGGGTGTTTGGTGCTTATCCCAAAAAAAAAAAAAAAAAAAAAAAAAAAAAAAAAAAAAAAAAAAAAGAGAAAAATCCAGAAGCCTTGTCCTTGCAGCTGCTAGATGCAAATATTCCTCGATGAGAAAGGTGTTCTTTTGGTTGGAGAGATATATTAGGGTAACCTCTCTAACCTTGAGGCTTTTTTTAAGAGAAGTCCCTAAAATAAATTTCTTAGCTTCATCCATGCCCCCACTAGTACTTGTGCTTAACATCTCTCTATCAAGGGCGACCTTCTGATACAGAAATCCCTTCTGGTATGCCAATTTCAGTTTTTACTGTCCTATAAATAATTTAGTCCCGGGTTTAGAAATAACAAGTTACGCCAAAAGATGCGGAATCCTCTACTTGTCAATTTTTTGTTGCTTATTTTCTTTTCTCTTGTAGAATATTTCTTTTTAATGCATTGTCAATAGGAAATAAGAGGAAGAATCATCTTTACTTTGAGGCTATTTTCAGTCTAACTTGCAGATAAATCCTAAATTGAATGCCAATTATATTGTTTGGAGAACAAGAAAGATGAAAAGTTGGTTTGTTAAATCCAAAGAAGGTAAGCAATACTAGTTGCCGAGATTTTTTTCATAGTTTTTTTTTTTTTTTCAAATTTTGTGAAATATCCCTTGGTTGATTTTTAAATTTACAAATTGTTTTTATTTTAATTTTTGGGATTTGAGTATGTAATCTCTTCTTTACAAGGTGACCAAATATACGCGATGTGAGTGGGAGAAGCTGAGAATGATTCGAGACCATTTTGTTCCAAAAAAAAAAGTATTGGCACAAAAATACAAGTCAATTTGCCTGTATAAATCTACGGTGGAAAACCTATAGACAAATTGAATTCTCTTGCGTGTATAAGAAACTTGGAGGAATTTTACAAACACGTAGTACTATTCTTAACCACATAATATAATTGGAAATCCGACATAAATAGTTGAGTAATTAAATGGAAAGAAAAAAGAAAAGACAAAGTTATAGTGGAATAGTATGGGAGGTTGGTGGAAACACGAGAAATTTGAGCAACTAGAATCATGTCAAGTGCAAATAAACATATGGGTTTTCGAGCAAAAGCAAAAGCAAAAGGCAAGAACAAATTAAAATTCGGGTCCCATTGGCAGGTAACAATCAGTTAGGGAATCCCATCTTTTTTCCATTAGTTTTTTAGAGAAGTTTGTGTGTGTGTGTCTATATATATATATATACTGCATGCGAGTACAAAAGAAATCAAAATAAAAAAAAAAGGAGAAAAAATGTCGCCTCCATTATTTGTCTACTTTAGAAGCTTCATGAGATCACGACCCCATAAAATCCCTTTTTCCAACAACATGATTAGCATGGTATGGGAACAGAACTATTTCGCCGAATTCTTTTTTTTTTTTTTTAACATTAAGATGAAAGGATTTAAACTCTACATTTTATAATATGGTAAGGTATATAATTATTATTTTTAATATGCTTTCAACCATATATGTAATTCATGATGCTAAATAATGTAGCATCGATTGCGATTTCATGATAATGTTTTGTTGTAACATTTAAAGAGAGTTTTTTTTTTACTAAGATATTGAAAATAACTAATTTCTAGGCATCGTTTTATAATATCATAATTTTATGCAGTTCTCTTAATTTAAATAGCATTTTTCTTTTACAATTTTTTATGGGATTTTGAATAAATATACGACATTCAAAACCTATATTCCCATAGAGATTATACCTTATCATGAAAAAGCTCCTTATCATTATTAGTGATGTTGTAGTTCTGATTAATGAAAAAACAAGATATAATTATGTCATATATTATTGTTGTTGATTTTGCAGCTTATGACGTGAAAACCATGTTATATGGGCAACCCTTTTTTTCTTTTTTCTTTTTTCGTAACAACACTCTTGACCTTATCACTACTAAATATAATATATATGTTGATTTTTAGACTAATGTGATAAAAATTCCTGTAAGTAGCAGTGTATTACCAAATGTTAGATCACAACAAGATCGTATCAAAATTAAACAATAATCAACTCAATCAAAATCAAAGAAAATGTTATGACTCAGAAGTATGAATTACTTCTAGACCACAAGAAAATAATTCTGCTGTTATTTTGTTTAAAATAAAGAAAGAAAGAAAAGAGTGCTAGTTGGCCACCAAAATCCAATGGTTAGTTTTGGATCCCTCTCAGCACACCCAACTCTTGATTATTATTAATATTATATTTAAGAAGTTGGTAGCAAGCTGAATAGTAATAACCTGCAATGGGGCAACAAAATTTCCCTGAATCACCACCGGGAGTAATTTGGAGATTACCAAAAAGGGGAAAATGCATTGTAATAAAGCCCGGCCATTTGGCGACATCGCCGAGAAACAAAATCCAAGCCAACCCGGTTTAATTTTTTGGATCTTCAATTTTGCATTTTTACGTTCTGAGAATTTTATAATAGGATATAAAAAAATTTGCTTTAATGATAACGTATGATATTTTGGATCATAGATCTTTAAGAAGAAAAAAGAAAAACCAACAAAGTACCTTTTTCATATTGCAATTCGACTTACTTTATGGAGAGAATATCTCTAACTGTCTCTCTTATGGCACAAGAACTAAAGAGACGTAGAATTCTTAGTCATGACGAAATATAGAATTCTCTTACGAAACGTCTAAAGGGAGAAGAAAGTATCCCCAAAAAAAAAATGAATGGGAAAGAAATAAGGGGGGACAAAATTAATTAGTCACTACGGTTTTTCTCTTTTTATTGTAGAGGGCCTATGACTCCTATTTAAAGAAAAATGTAACGTTCTCAAGTTTCAAATCTAAAAACTCGTACTCAAACTCCTCCCCTCATACTCACTGAGCTAGTCCAACAAGGTAGTCTCAAGGCATTCTTAAGATCAAGATTTTTAGAGAGCAAACCTAGATAACATGAGTTAGAGGAAGGCTGTGAAAACTATATATCTTGTGTCCTAAATTTGTAAAGAAGTTTCCTACCTTGATATTTGTTAGAGTAATGGTTTGAGTTGGTTTTCTAGTGGTTAGAGAAACCGGAATTGCCTACTATTTTCCCTTTTTCATTTTTATTTTCTAGGGCTTATATACGCAATTTAGAAACATAGCAAAACCTGGATTGTTTGCCATGTGACTTTTTGGAAACTACATGTGTTCTCTAAAATCAAACTCGTTTTTTTTTTTTTTCCCTTATATGCAAAACAAGCTCTCTAGAAATAAAACATTTTTAAAAACAAATCCAACTCCATTCTTCAAAATTCTTCAATTTCATTTTTACATGCAAAACAAAACCAATTTAAAAACGCTCCTAAACTGATAGAAACCTTTTGCTGTAGGTGGAGAAAAAGTAAAGAATAAACACAATGAATAGCATCATTTTTACAGGCCACAGAGAAAGCATGAAATTATGAACGAAATATCTTAAATTCTCGATGAAATGTTTTTCTTTATGTTAACCTATGATGATCAGGAATGTGATGGTTACTACATGTAGGTTTATGCATTTGTACTTTTGTAGATCCGGAACTAGATACCAAATAAATACTATCAGCTTAAAATAAGCAAGAAAAGAATAAATGGGAAATATGCAGAGAATTTATTCTCCAAGAGGATAAATTAAGTAGAGGCAGCAGGGAATATATTTTGAGCCAGATAAGAAGGAAAAACGATATATATATATATATATATATTAATAAATTGTGGCGATAAAAATTAATAGATGCACCAAACATCCCGATTAGATCGGGACGTCTATAGCACCCTCATCCATTTTCCATCCCAGTATACATTATTAAGTAAAGGAAAAAAACATTAGATTACATAAAAGTTCTTCAAAGGGGAAAAATATACAACCAAAAAAGGAAAGAGAAGCAAGACACCTATCAAGGAATCAAGAAATAGTCGGAAGGCAGTTTCATAGGATCGAGCCAAAGCTCCTTCTTTAAAAGTAGCCTTCAAATATGCCTCGTTAAAAACCCTATAGCCAAAACCTAGTGGGAAAAAGACTAAATTAAAGGGGAATAAGAGTACATATTTACTGTAAAAGTCGACTAATTACAAAATCTATAGTAGGGAAGTCCTGCCAAATTTCTATGAGAAGCAGAGAAGAATAAGTAGTTGGAGTGCATTGAACTAGCACGCATCTTTGACAATGTGAACTACATATGAAGCCAGGTTATCTGCAACCTGATTCCCTTCTCTAAAGATATGAGATACCATGCATCATATATATACACACACGCATATATATATATATATATGTTGCTCTTAATTCAAGAAAATAAGGAAAAAAAAATGAAGTTTTTATTTGGTCATAAGAAGTCAAGAACCTATAGAAGCGTATGTTAAGCAAAATTAGGATTTCATTTATTTCCTCCCTAAACTTTTACTATTATGGTTTTGAACTCCGATTCTAAAAATAAAAAAAATAAAAATAAAAACCTTCATAATTCAATCCATCAATTGACAAAACCATTAATTAGTTAGTGTAATTCCACTCTAATAGTGACGGTTGACATTAAAATCTTTGTTATAATTTTGATGTCAATGATATCTAACAAATTACATTATATCAAATTGATTAAAAAAATTTGATGCTTTTTAACTAAATTTTTTCACACTTTAACACATGAATTTATTGAATAATTTGACATATTTTGATTGATTAAACATCGTTTGAGATGAATTAAAATTATTACCAGCTATTAACACAATCAGTAACATCACTATAATCAAACACGCGTTATCATGTTTGTCACAACAACAATAAAATTACCTTTTAGTTTCAATCAAAATGTGCTAAAAGTTAGTAGAATTCAATTATATACACGTTTATATAACAATCATTTCCTCTTAATATATAATATATTCATTTTGGAAGAATTGTGTGGATCTTCACTAATTAAAGTGACAAGACATTATTAAACAATATGAAATAGAAAGTATAATTAATATAAGAAGATCATAATAGAATTCAAAGAATAATCCTTAATTAATGTATTATAATCCGACAAGAAGGCCTACATGGGTCACTAATTCAAGGGTTAACCCCACTAATAATTCTCGAATGTTACTCTCAGTCCCACTTTATCCCTTAATTTTAAAACGTCCCAAACTTAACCCTAATCTATCTTTATGTTTGATTGGCTTTATATATAACTCTACAATTAGTTAGGTGGTAAAAGGAAAAAAGGAATATGCTCCGTAACACAAAGGAAAATAACTATCCGTTAACAAAACAACATCCATATACCGCCCTATTTTTAACATCCAACTAGCGGAAGGGTTAAGTACCGAAGCAAACTAACAAATCGAAAATAATTAAGTTTAAGATATATTAAAAGTCAGTGATTAAAATGAGATAGTTACAGTATAAAGTTCGGGGAAACTTATTTTAAAGGACGTCTTTTAGTACGTGTATATAACTATATATGTATATATACACATTTTGAAACTTTTACAAAGTGCTTTAGAGAAAACTTGAAGTAGAATTTTTCTTTATTTTGCGTATATTTCTATTCCTACAACAAATAGACGTAATGGTCAGTACAGCATGTCAGCAGAATTTAATGGGGAATATCAGAACATGATTCTCATGATCCAATATAACAAGAATATTATATTTTATAACTCAACTGGCTCACCTGAGATCTCCCTATAAAAAATGCAAAGTTTTACATGCAAGAAGTGTGATTCTTGATCTTCATCAGCTTGGTTTGTACCGAAGAAACTAAGATTTTGAAGAAAATTTTGGTATTATAAAAAATGGAAGTACTACAAAATAAGGCAGATAATAGAAGTGATTTTTGGGGTGTTTATAGAAAGTTCAAACCACACTTGCTGATGACTTTATGTCAGGTGGGCTACACTTTTCTCTACTTCATCACAGAAGCTTCGTTCAATCATGGGATGAACCCGCACGTCTACATTACCTACCGACATATCGTCGCCGGCTTAGTGATGCTTCCGTTTGCCTATTTCCTTGAGAGGTATTAAATCGTAATTTTTGAAAATCGATTAGGGTGTTCGTGTCATCATATTTTGCGTTTTTGGTTTTGATTTGCAAGAATATTATTATTTGATCTTCTTCATGATTTATGTTTGGGATTAGTACAAATTAAGTACTTTTTTCAGAATATTCTGTCATGGCCTCTGAAAAAAAAAATACTTATTCGTTGCTAGATCATATTAAAATTGTTTCAGAGTATCAGAGAAGTACGATAATTAACAGAACGTGATTAATACGGACATGATATCTATTTATAATTTATCACATACTTGTCTTAGGCAAGTCTTTTAAGCAATGAGACCCACCTTTTAAGCTGGCCAAGTATGTGTCCAAAAAATCTTGTTGGCTTTACGTAATGTTTTTGACGCATGTTTTCAGATGCAATATCAATACTTTTCAGATGCAATGAATATTGTTTTTAACGAAAATCAGTTGGTTCTCCACTGCAGAAAACAAAGGCCGAAGCTCACATTCCTCCTTTTGGTGGAAATCTTTATCCTTTCTCTCTTGGGGTAAGTAAATATGAATATAAACATATTCTCATTGTCTTTTATTCAACACCTATTTAAAATATTACTTGCAACTATTTTTGTACGTTATTATAACCAATGATTATTTTTAATGTACGATTTTTTTAGTAGTACTTGTCCTTTACATTTAGTTTTAAATAGAAACATTTTACAAAAGTTTAAATATAGAAAATTACATATAAATCAATTAGTAATTACGAGATTTTAAATAGATTATTACAACTGTCGAACTTATCGGGCTGTTAAACTTTACAGACATTTCCTTCTATATAATATGAACATACATGTGGGCAACAATTGCCAATCTTCTTTACATGTGCTTTTTAGAAACATGAAAAAATTTAATATTAGTATTGTTAGGATCTCGATTTTTCATAACAACTCACATGAAATAATTTGTCACCTAAATGTAATTGTTTAGAAATATCAATAGATAATGTGACTTCCTAAAATAATAATAATAATAATGTGACAGTTTTCTAAACACAGGCCAATATCATGTGTGTTTAATTATGATCTTTTTTTTTTTTTTTTAATGCAGGGTGGGTTTGACATTAAACACATATTTTGCAAGCTTGAGATACACTTCTCCAACATTTATTGCCTCAGTGGTCAACACCATTGCCTCCCTCACTTTTGTAATTGCAATTGGTCTCAGGTTGTATATACAAGTTTTTGGCACTTTTACCCCTAAAATTACTGGAAAAGGATAATTTATTCCTTAAATTTTTAATTTAGACAATTCGCCACTCCAACTTACTAAACTATTGTACGAGGTGTCTCATGTTATCAATTTTCTCCGAATTTTGATTTGATTCAAGGGATATTTGAGAGTTGGGGTATCCAGAAATTTATACTAGTATTTAATCAGAATTTCAATATTTTCTTTTTTTATCAGACATACTTTTCCGTCTCCAAATTAACAAAACTATCAACAGGATCACAGAGATAAATAATCAAAATTAAAAATTTAGTGATCAAGTTGTCAAAGCTCTAAAAGTTCAGGGACGAATGTGCAAAATACCCTCTATATATATATATCAAGATTTCTTTAGTCCGACATCTCATTACAATTCATATCTATTATTTTACTTCAAAAGAATATTAATTTTTCTTGGTCACATGTGTAGGTTGGAAATTATCAATCTTCGGAATCCACGTGGGATGGCAAAAGTTCTTGGAACATTGATCTCCTTGGGTGGTGTGATGACCATGACATTGTACAAGGGCGCAATTGTAAGAAATTTATGGAAACCTCTTATCAGTATCCAAGGAAGTAGTCCACCCCATGAAGAATGGATAAAGGGTTCTCTTCTTACGGTGTCAAGCTGCATCACATGGTCTATTTGGTATATTATGCAGGTTTTTATTTGCTCTTAATCTAAAACTTCCCTATAATATATTGGAAACAAATTACATCTATTTGGACTCTACGTATAAAGTTAGATCAATGCTATTGCTTACATACTACCCACTAATAAAAATATGGGTACCACGATACGTGACGCTCAGATGGAATCGATTTGTTATTAGTAGTCGTGTTTAACACTGATGGTATTCTCAAGCATTTTCCTTGAAGTTACAAGTTTTTCTAAATTTACCTAACCTGTCCTAATCCTTGGAAATTGATGGTATTCTCTTTTTTTCATTTTTAAGTTTTACAAATTTTTGAAACTAAAAGTAAGAGTATAGATGACATTTTGTGCCACAATGTCTGTAACTCAATGATAAGGAGGACTGTCATCATGATTAGGCCACAGATTCGTTGAGCAATCCTGTACATCCCCTCTACCGAGTTGGGATGTGAGAGGGAAAGTAAGGAGTAAATAAAATAACGTCGTTATTACCAAAATAAATAAATAAATAAAATAACACTTTGGGTCAGTTGGTTCGAGATTGCACTAAACTCAACATAAATAGACGTCCAAAACTGAAAGAATAATCTAAATTCAACATTACTTATTGAGCAAAGCTAGATTAATTCAAGTATTTTATTTGCAGGCATTCACGTTGAAGAGATATCCAGCACAACTGTCTCTGACTACATGGATGTGTTTTGTTGGGGCAGCACAATCAGCTGTCTTCACAGCATTTGTTGAGCATAGACCCACTGCTTGGAAAATTGGGTTCAACATTGATTTATGGTCCACACTATATGGAGTAAGTTTCATGATCATTTGCCTCATAAATTGTCCCAACTTTATCGGGGCATCAACTTAGTTAGGATGTCCCGAGTTTCTTCAGAGGCCCACCTTCTCTCGTTCATTCAAAAAAAATTGTGCTCTAATTTGTGGCAATTAAGTATGAGTAATACTCAAAGTATGTTATTGTTGATGGCAGGGAGTAGTTTGTTCTGGCTTGATAATCTTCATTCAACTTTGGTGCACTGAAGAGAAAGGACCAGTTTTTGTGACCATGTTCAATCCTGTTTCTACTATATTGGTGGCAATTCTAGCTTACTTTGTCCTCGGGGAAAGACTATACATCGGCAGGTAAATTTTTCTTATATTTTTCTCTAAATGCCTTACAACTAAGTTATCCTCTTTAAGAGGAGGAAGGGGAGATTACTTTAAAAAAATTCCCCGAGAATTATGACCCCTTGTAACACTTTGTCCTCCAAATTTCAAAAACCATAACATCAAGTCCTCCCGATCTAGGTTCCACTAACAAAAATTCTCCTTCTGTTAGGGTTTTTGACGGAAAAGACACGTGTTAGAATTTTAATGTATCATGTAAGGGCATTTTGATAATCTTTACTATTTAACATATAAGATTAATTGCAAAAACTCTCCCTGAACTATGATCTAAGTATTTAATATCAATCATAATTCGTGCAACACGTGTCTTTCCGTTAAATTTTCTAACAAAGTGACCTTTTTTTTTTTTTTTTTTTAGGTTAACTATTCGTTTTTCTTATATGGCCTTTTGTTAACAAAGTTTATCTATGGCTTTGTTCAGCATAGTAGGGGCACTAATTGTAATTGTGGGGCTATATTTGCTGTTGTGGGGAAAAGAAGGTGACGAAAAAGTTTACACCAAGTCAGAAGAGCTCAAGGATAACATTTCACACAAAGTCCACTTAGCAACAGCTGATCATGCATTAAATGGTGAACCGTGAAGATTAAGCGAAGGCCATGAAGTTTATAAATTGCTATCCAAGGCTAAGAGAACAAATTGGGGAAGATTATTTTTGGTTTTGTCATTGCTGACTATTGACATCCAATCTCTAATCGCGAATGAGGGGAAAAAAAAAATTTGTAATAAAAAATCGCCTTCACTTTGGAAATCCCTTAATCCAAGACAAAAATTTTGCCTTTGGTAGCATTTTAGAAACATTTTCACAAGGTTTCCGAGGTGTGTTAGTTGGAAACGGAGTCAAATTTGGTTTCGTTTTTCACGTAAATGAAAAGAAAAACCTTTCTTTTTCTTTTTCTTTTTTTTCATTTTTTAGGACTTATAAATAATCAGCACATTCTTATAAACATAACCAAATATAATTTCATGTTTTCTTTCACTCGAAACAATCTCTAATAAATAAATAAAAATGTGCATTTGAAAAACAGTTCCAAAACTATTCCCAAAAAAAAAAAAAAAAAAAATTCTCATTTCCAAACCAAAACCATTTTGAAAACTATTTTCATAGCCAGTAGTTTCTACTTTTTGCTTCTCCAAATAGAGAACAAAAGAAGAGAAAACCAAGTAGGCATAACAATTGACTTTGGATAAGTATGACTAAGCAAGTTGCCACTAGGCTTTTTAGATTATTAGGCTAAAAACAAAAAATAAACAATGTCCATGAAACATGATTAAAGACTGAATAGGAACAACTTATTCGAAAATCCGATGTCATTGCTACAATCCCGATCAATTCTGACATACATTTGCCACCAAACCAAATAAAACAACAGGCAAATCAAGATGGAATTGATATTTACACGTCTTCGAGCAAATAACTGCGGATGACTGTAAAATAAAGCATCAAACTCGCATTAAAGACGCTCCACTTGTTCGTAAGCACAATGGACTACGCAGCGGGTGGCCTCAGCTCATGATCATGAGATGTATCACGAGTTGATGGAGGCAAGTAGTGCCACATTGGAACCAGACTATAGCTGGGATAAACAGCCATCTTGTTTTGATATGCTGCTGGGTGGGCCGGCATAAATCCTGAAGGTGAAATTGCCATGCCTTTCATCTGCTGCTCCATCCTTTCCTTATCTGCTTTAAGTACTAGTTTCTCTTCTTTAATTTCGTTCTTCTCTGCCTGTTTAGAATCGAAGATTTCAAACATTAAGTACCCAGGGAATTCTGCCACCGAATATTTAAAAAACATTCAAGGGGGTGGGTTCCCTAAGATATCTCGACTACTCGAGAAACAAATTACAAAAGTTGTACTGGTTTTTATTAAGCTAGGCATTATACAAGTTACAAGGATGTTGTGCAACATTGAAACGTAGCTTGTGTTTGGCACGAGGGAAAAAAAATAGGAAGGGAAGTTATGTGACATAGGTGAGGAAAATGGAGGGGAAGAGGAGGGCCTTTCTCTTGCTGTGTTTGGTATGAATTCCGTCCTCCAATCCTTCCAACTTGGTAGTCCTGTAAAGGATTTTGAATCCGTTCCCTCCTCAAATCCTTTCTACCAAACACCCATATAAAATCCATCCACTTATTCTTCCACCCCTAACCCTCCTTCCACTTTTCCCTCTTACCAAACAAGGCCTTAAACTAAAGGCTCATAAACTTCGTAGTTATTTGTCTGGACATGGAAAATAACGAGTAATGTTAATTTTCTGGTCAAGACAAAACATCTTTATTTTGTTTATTTATTTTTTTTTTCATTTCAGCTTATCAAACTGTACCCATCTCTGATATGCAAAGAGATTATTGTTCAATGTCTTTCCATCTAAATTTGGAATTAATCCTACCTACGAGGCACCCACTATCTAGTAAGAGACATATTTTAAACATGAAAAGGCAGTTAAAATCAACATCAGTGGAAAATTAATCCTGAAAACTAAAGAATTAAACTTAAAAACTGCGGTCATATCTTTAACTCATGCATGTATAACGGTAAAAGATACCGAGTTATCACAGAAACAAGTGATAACTATTAGAGAAGGAAATAGAGGAGAAAGAATGAAAGGAAGGAGTAAAAGCCGAAACAGTAAGAAAGATATAGGCAAACAGATTTTCCCAGAGCAGAAAGGTTGCAGTGCAGAGTTGTTAAGCAAAATGTTCTATGTGCATAAAATGAGATGAAATTAACCTTTAAACTCTTTATTTCTTCCAGTAGTTTTTCGTTTGTTTCTTTAAGCTCCTGAGTTTCGTTTTTCAGTTGGTTCAAAACTCTTATGGCGTCATCCAAAATAGCAGGTTTGTCCGTTTTTGTAGGTCTCCCAGGTTCTAAAACAGAGCACAAATCCATAAACCTACAAAAGTAATGCACAATATCACTCCTTCCGATTTACTTAAATCATCTTTAACAAGAAAGAAAGAAACACATAAACGCAGAGTATCGCTGTTCTTGTAACAAGGGAAAAGGTTCCAACGATGTTGCTAAAGCAATTTCTTGAGTTAAAGACTGCACAAGTCAAATCCTTTTTACTTTACTAGGTTCAGGTCTCCTTAGAGCTCTATTTCAATCAGCTGAGAAGTGGTGAAGTACTAACAAATTATAAAGCTCCTAAAAACAAATCCTGTATTCATTTTCATAAAAACTATCCAACCCAAGTACAAAAATGTGCAGTTTAAGTCTGAGTTAGAGAAAAAGCTGACAGAGTAAAGACACAACCATTTAATCTGAGCTAGTGAGTTGCATGCCTGTCATTCAATTTCTCTCTTCGCAATTTCTCACGGCAAGCCTTGGACCCTTGCTTGCTGCAAGACTCGGTGCGACCCCTGAAGAGAACAACTAAATATAATTATAAGTAAAAACATATAAATAGATCACTTCTCGTAACTCTACACTTTTATTAGCTACAAGACATGTAAAAGACAATCAAAACAACGTCTCAAGACATAAACTATCACCTAACAAAAACAGGAAAAAAACCCTTTCTTCTCGATTTTAATAAATAGACCATCTTTCCTTCACAGAGACCAACTACGAGGGATCAATAGACTATCTTCTCGTTTTTATCTATGAAAAAAGGAGATCAATAGCATCCTCGCACCCCTACCAACACAACTTTCACAACTTTCATAATCCACTAGGACTAGAGATGAAACGGAAAGGGGAATTAATCGACGATCTACTCAACGATTTGTAGAAGTCCATGCCCGTCAAACACACGACCTTCGACACAAAGAATCAAACCGATAAGAGACTATAAAACGATCGTCCCTAACCACTATATCACTACCACCGGTGGGCGATAAAACCCGTTAAACCATACAAACATCGGAAGCAAAAGCATCAAACTTTTTGCCACCACTCTTGTGATTGTGATACCTTCCATACACAAAACACAAATCTTTTTATTCAATAACAATCCATCGAATTGAAGTAAAAAAAAAAAAATACAAAACAAAACAAAATCTTTATCCACCTCTTTCGCGGGCACTCCTTTTCTTCCTTCACTTCCGAGGCAACATCACCGTCACCATCACCGTCAACGTCATTCCCTCCAGCGGCGGCGGCGCCACCTGATAAATCAATGTCCATAATACTGCAACAACGAAACAAAACAAACAAAAACAAACAAACAAACAAACAAACAAAAAACAAAATTGTTCAATTCCATCTCCGTTTTCTCTCACTTAATCGAACATTAGGGTTAGAGAGAGAGAGAGAGGCGGACCTTTGATTGGACCAGAGGAAACCGGCCGGCTGATCACCGCCGATGAAGGAATAATCGAGAAAATCCCAGCAATCTCCGCCGTCCATCAGGGTCTCGATGGAATCAAACGCATCTGGTGAGGGAAAATCCTAGGAAATTCAGAGAAGAAGAACAACGGAGGAGTAGGTTACGAATATTGGGGATCTTTGGTTTGGTTTCGTTTCCGGCGGAGGAAATGGACAATCATTAAATGATTAAAATATTATTTTAAAAGTGAATATAAAAATTGGTGGGTAAGACTGTGAAGAAGAACCAATTAGATAGCACCACGTGTGCAATAGAAAAATCAGAATTTGGGTTTTTCGAGACGCCGCGTCCTAGTTGGAAATGAATGATTGGACCCTAGTGAGTGCCTTGTTTGAGGTTGCTAGCCTTGTTGACCTGTTCATGAGTGGATATCTTAGGGAATTAAAGCCCATTTCTTGTAAAGAGCCTATCAATTTTTTTTTTTTTTTCCTTCTTCTTCTTCTTCTTTTAGGAAAAGAGAATGTAGTTGTAGAAAGAAAAATATTTAATCGACTGTATGTTGTTTTGAATTATTTAATTTTATCAAATTTGATTTTTTTTTTTTTTTTACTTGACATCATTTGGATCTTATTAATGTTTAAAAACAGGTATTATATGTGATTGTAGGCATAATTTAAAGTACTAGAGAAAATTGTGAGAAGAGTTCTTTTAATGTACATGTTTAGGATTTTTGTCACATGATTTGGATTTTTGTATTGAAATCACTTTTTATTTGACATTATAAGAGGATAAAAATCGGAATCATGAGGCAACAATCCAAAGATGTACTCTTTGTTGGGTATTTTTTTAAAAACCGCTAAGATATGTGGTTGTAGGTATAATTTAACAATAACTTTCCACCATATCCACCACAAGATCTAGAATTCAAATCCTCCAATCTCAAATTAAAAAAAAAAACAATATTTAAAGAAAAATTATAGCAAGTTCTTTTAAGATGATAAATTACAACATATTTTTACGCATAAATCCTTAAATTTTCTACTAAATAACATATTTATGAATAAATAATTGTAAGCTCTCACAATGACGCCCGATGTCGATGAGAGTGAGAGTCACAATAGTGAGAGATGAGAGAAGTTGAAAGGGTGATTTTGATATTTTTATGTAAAATTAAAATGCACCATATGCTATTTATTACTAATCTTCTAAATATGTTATTTGACTCTTTCTCTCAACTATTTAATGCCTATTATAAAATGCTAAAAGAGTAGATAGATTCCTATAATGCTGAATTGTGTTCCTCTTCTGTAAATGACAAATTTTTTTTTTAATAAATAAATAATTAAAGGATAGTGATAATACCTACCGGGGGGTTAATAATTTATTTGTTTATGTAAATTTCAAATTTTAGATTCAATCATTGAGCTATCATAGTAAATAATTGATCAATGATCTGTTGAAGTGTAGGGGACCAGCCACCTCTTGAAAATTTTTGGGGGAAAAAAAAAAGGAACTAGAAAAATGGTTTTCAATATCTTTTTGAAATGTATTAATATTTACCCATGAAAAATATACACAAAATCAAGTTAATTATTTTATGAAGGTGATGCGTCACACTAAAAATAACCCTATTAGTGAGTAGGGGTTTATAATTCTTTCACTTTCATAAGATTAGTTTATTTATGTGACGCCATGAAGAAGACTGAAATTTTTTATTTTAAAGAAATGCTAAATATATTAGTAAGCCCCTAAATTTTTTAATGTTTTGGGACTTTGGAAAAGAAAATAATAATGGAAATGACAGAGACATTGTACCAAACCAAGTCGTATGACCCGTTTGGCTCTTATAAACCTCTTTTTTTTTTAACCAAAAACATGTAAATTAAACTTCTAGATCAAAATGGCTTGATTTGGTATACACATCTTGCAATTTTATAAGCACAACTTGTGGATGTGACACCATCAAAGTGATGAAAATCAACCAATCAGAGGTAGATGCTTTATCAAAACCCGAAAGATGCTAAAATTTCATGATGTCATGGCGATCGAGGTGTTTCTATAAGTGTTGACCCTAAAACAGTGTTGCATAATTGAATTTTTGATTATGACAAAACAACTTCTGTAGCTTGGTCATTTGTTTGAATGATGGATTGATGAGTTCAGAGAGGTTTTGAGCGCGAGATTAGTAAACAAAGAACGATTAGATGACGTGAGCTTCATTTTTCAGCTTGTCGATGAGTTCGTCGACTGAAGAGACGATTATGCCTCCTTTTCTCTTTGGAGGCTCAATCACTTGAACGACCTCTAGGTCGGATTTGATCTTGACGTCCAGATCCTGCGGCGAGAACTTCTTGATGACCTTCGATTTCGCTTTCATTATGTTGGGAAGCGTAGCGTACCTTGGTAGGTTCAGCCTCAGATCAGTGCTGCAAGACAGCAAGAGGGGTTGTTGGATAAACGCTAATAATTATCACCAAAATCATAACATGTTTACAACACATACAAATAATGCAAACTAGTGAGATGACTTGATCAAGGAAGATAACTAGGCAGTACACATCCCCACGGCTATCGGGCCTTAGCATGATTCTAATGCAACGATCTTGCATTTATTCAATTTAACAAACGACCCCCTAAATTTAACGAAGTGTTACCGAGTGCCCCTAGATCAATGATTGTACTAAAAAATTAGGGTAGAAACACCCATGATATGGGAGCGCATTTGAAAGAAGAGACAGAACTTTCGATTGAAGATTGGAGCACGTCATGCCGGTGCTTGAGGGCATTTCCTTACAAAAATTTTATCATCATTCATCCATTTGGGGGCACTCTGCAACATTTTATTAATTCAGGAGCTAATTTGCCACAATTAGAAGTTCAGAAGGTAACTTGCCAATTATGTCAAAGTTTAAGGGGGCGCCAAAAACCCTTCCTTTTCCCTTTTTGAATGCAATATCTCATTGTTAAAAGTCAGAAAGAGGATCAGGATTTTCAAGCCAATGCTTGGATGTTTTATGCCTAGGGTAACTAATGACTAGATGAAAGGAGAGGGGTTCTCGCAGGTTAAGTCTTGATAATAGATTCACTTTGAGATTAGTACTCATGTTTTTCTCTCGTTTCTTATCGTCCAATTCCCAAAACATTGGAAAACTGTATTATTGATTCTCTGGATTCAGTAACCTGCCATTGCAGGACAAATATAAATAGCTGCCGCAAATTTGCAGGAGGTACAGCTTTTAAGTCCTAACTCCATGTCAAGAAATAAGTATGATTTCCAAAACTTAATATATGCGCTTATTGATTCAATGCACTCTTAAAAGAGAAAGGAAAAGCACCGAGAAATGTAAAGTGCTCGAAGACAAAATACAGGAGATGAAATACGTACGTGATAACCGCTGGCAAATCTAAGCACAAAGTCTCAAGACCACCATCTACCTCTCTATCCACTGTCACAACCTGTTTCTCCTTATCCAGCACAACCTACTGGAAACAAGAAGTAAGTCATAGCAAATAATCCTCAGAGTGTGGACTTGTATAAAGCTCTTGACCCTTATTTCATTACATGTTCTAGCAATCTCCATAAACTCGTTTACATGTTCTGCTAATTGAAGCCACAAGATTTCACAATCACTTATTTGATAAATAAAAGCTAATTACCAGTCACAATACTAAAAAAATTATAATACATGAATAAAAGCAACCAAGCACTTCAAGTTGACATGAATTCGACAATAGGCCACTTAACGGATCTCGCTCCAATTAATTTTAGGGACTACAAATGCGGCATGCCTTAGATCCATTCTTAGTAGGATTCTCAACGCACTGATTCTAATTGATATTAACTAAACTAACCACAAAGTTTTTTTTTTAAAAAAAAGAAAAGGGAAAAAACCACTCATATTAACCAATGACGCTATTTTCTATCTACTAATCATAACCTGATTGTGTAAATGTTTCCAATATACTTTTATTCTAACCTAACCATCTAAAAGTCCTTGGCTTCCAATCCTTTTTTCACTATCACAGCCTATCTTCTGAATTTCTTCACTATGTATGCCTTTCTGATGCTGAGTTACCATTTCTCTGTCTATATAAAGCCTTCGGTACAAGAACAGTTCGATATTGCGAAATACTCAAGTTGGATGGATTAAGAATCAAGCATGTCTGTTATTTCAAGTATGTAACAAACATGTCAAGTCCACTTATGATTTTATTCCCCTATATTGTTAAGTTGATCTGCTTCATTTTCATAACATACTCTGAAACACCATGATAGACTTCTGAGTACATCCAAGTGACACTAATCTAAACTCACATTTCCAAGTAAATTCCACCCTTTGGTCTAATCACGACGACCGAGTTTTTCTCAAAATAACAAGAGAGTCCCAATCGCAGAGGGTCTCGTTTACAATCAAAGTTGTGGAGCCTCATCAAAGCATCTTGATATTCGAATATTAATTCCTGCTCACAGGTACAAACCGCCTCATCTAGGATCAAAGCATACATTCTCTTCTTATCCATATCCAAACCTCAAATACAATGTTCACACAGATTGATGAAGTCATGAAAGCAACAAGAAAAACATTTTCCTCTATTTCTTAATCAGTACCACCGGATAACGAATCAAGCAAGCATGGACTTAAATCATGCAACTACAAACCATTTAGTGTGTGGAGCCTAATCATAACACAGAGGCACAAAGCTTGAAATTTTCTTATAATCGGATATAAGTGAACATTAACTCTCACGTTTAGAGTGAACCAGTATTCATGTGTCATTATTTTTTTCTTCAATTTTATTGTTCTTGGTAGTAAATAATTAGAAGACGGTTAATTCTTAACAGGAACAAGCACACATTTCCTGTAACTGAGTGAATTACCTGAATTATTAGGCACTTTCCTAACATCTTAAAAATTATTTAAAAAATAATAATAATAATAAAAAGAACTGACCTTTGAAGCAAAAGTCCCCTGTGGCCAATTCAGTAGGCCAGCAACCATTTGCCCAGTTTGATTGCAATCATCATCAATAGCCTATGAAAACCAAAACCCAATTGACAAAAAACATATAATATAATAACAGGATAAAATCAAAAATATTAAAACAAAAAACCCAAGTCGAGAAACAATCAGAAAAACCAGAAAAGAACCTGTTTGCCAAGAATGAGAAGTCCAGGCTTCTCAACCTCGACAAGGGCTCTCAAAAGCTTGGCAACAGAAAGTGGGTAGAGAGCTCCATTGGACTCGACATGAATTCCTCGATCGGCGCCCATGGCGAGGCCTGTTCGGAGCGTGTCGACGCACTGGGAGGGACCCATGCTGACGGCGACAACCTCGGAGGCCAATCCGGACTCTCTGATCCGGAGGGCCTCTTCCAGAGCAATCTCGCAGAATGGGTTCATCGACATCTTCACGTTCTGGGTCTCCACGCCGGTCTTGTCGGGTTTCACTCTGATTTTGACGGCGTAATCCACCACGCGCTTTATCGCCACCATGATCTTCATCTTTGCTTTGTGAGAGGTTTCTGAGCTGGTTTTTGAAGTGGGAATTTTTCGAATTGATAGATGGTACAGTAGAACTACTGTTTTGTTTGGAGAATCAATGGCTGGCAGAGAAATTTCATACCGGAACGGAACGTCTCTTAGGCAAATTTCGAAGAAAACGACCATATTTTCTGAAAACGACAAAAGGGTCGAAGGAGGAAAGAGCGGATATCTTTGAAACGACACAAGAATGCCCTCCTTTTTGTCAAGGAGTAAAAAAAAAAGAAAGAAAGACTTATCTTTATCCATTCCAAATAAGTAATATTAAAAAGGGGCTTAGAAAAGGGATAATCAAAGATTGCTTAAATACCTTATTAGTAAACATGTCTTAAAATCTGCTTCATGTAATGAGAATATTAATTAATTATTTTTCTACTTAAATAATTAATCCACACTTATCATAAGTTCAATTCAAACCCATAATTTGAAACATTAAAATTCAGATTTTTAAACGAGAAAAGTTGTAAAATTAAAAAACAAAAACAAAAACAAAACAAAAAAACAAAAAGTAGGTGCCCCATATCAAACAATATATGTAAAAAGAAAGAGAACAAAGAAAAAAGAAAAAATAATAATAACCGTGGCCGTCTATTAGTTTTTTCTTTTATTTATTTTTATCAACCTTTATCATCTAGCATTTCTTCATGAAAATATATATATATATATCAAGTATGTTTCGCAGGGAAAAAAAACACAATTAATTTCATTTTTGTTTTTTAACTATATCCAATCTCATTTAATCTCTAAATTTTAAAATATCTGAAAATTAGTTCTCAAATTGTTAATTTGTCTCACAATAATTATCCTGTCCAAAATGCTTTCAAAAAGTAGACATTATTATCATATAAATATTATATTTGTTTTTTTATCGGGGTAAATTTTATCGATCAAAAGCTTTCCAACATCATGCAAAAGCTTGAAGCTTCATTAAAGCGAAAACAATTTTAAATTTTGTCAAAAGAAAAGGAGTTTAACATAAAATTAAAAATACATAAGATAATAGTAGCATTTCAAAAAACATGAAGAGAGATTTATAGGTAATTAACCATTTTTAAATGCATAATATATGACAAACCCTTTGGTTGTGATTCGTATTTGTAGTAGGCCCTACACATGAAGTGGAATAAAAAAGAGAACAATGAAAATGTACCGAGATTCAACTTCAATTTATGTATTGAAGTTAATTCATACGTTTGTAACATACATGGTGTGATTATATGTAACTTATCACTTTGATACAACTTATGGAAGCTTCTCCAATATTTCGGGTTTTTTTTGTTTTTTTTTTTTGTTTTTAGGGATCTATCTATAGATATATATTGAGAGACCAAAATATGGCATAAAATTATCATAATTCATCATGTGCCTAACAAAAAATATTCCAAGCATACAAAATGCCAACTAATTTGACAGGGTCACCAAGCACAAAAACTAGCATACAAATAGTGTTTTATATATATATATATATAACCAAGAAGTAGGGTGCCAATTTACTCTCATCAGACCCAACTTGAATGACAATACGTTGGCACGTGTAGTTGCAACCGGATTCAACAATAATGGGCCGGCTAATTAGCTAGATGCACAAGTTTTGTTCTCTTGAAGGAGACTCAATTATGAATATTGTCCTTTTTCAAGTTTTATAAACCTGTAGTTTAGTCAATAGAGGGGAAAAAAAACTGTAGTTTTTCGGTACGTATTTAGAAGTAAAAACCTTTTTAATAAGATCAAATGATTTTAAAGTTTTCCAATGACACATAAAAACAATAAATGAAGTATGTAATGTTGCTTAAATTTTACTTTACGTTTTAAAATTTATTGAGAAGAGATTTTATTAAAATTATATATATATATATATATATTTTATTTATTTAACAGGAAACTCTTTTATAGATTGAAAACTCTTCTGCCATCCAAATAGTTTCGGCAACTGTTTTCTGTCAAATAGGCCATATAAGTCATGAATTATCAAACTTTTTTTAAAGATTGAAAACCCTTCCGGCATCTGAATACTTTCGGTAACTGTTTTCTGTCAAATAGGCCATATAAGTCATGAATTATCGAACTTTTTAGGCCGAATTTGAAATCAAGTTGTACCCAATAGCCATCTTGGATTTAAGATAGAGCAGATAAGCCCAACAGATGATGATAATATATATATTTTGTCGACAAAGCATAATGGTGAGAAAACTGGTCACTGGTCCTCAATTTGCCCATACGAAGAGGCACATGGCTCTTGATGTAGAAAGCCTTTAGCAATTGAATTATCTCATCCTCTAGAGCTACTCTATATACATGCTACTAGTTAGTAGAAGGTAGTGTTTGACTCTATGTATCCCATGTGGTAATAATTCTCGGGTTGCGATAACTTTTTAACATCAACTGATATGACGTGTCAATTATTATATTATCTTAAAAGTTATTTTAAAGATTATTTTATTAATTAATTTTAAGATAGTATATTATAAAAATATAACATTTATATTATCACGTGATTTGATATTAAAAAAATTAAGTTTTGTTCGAAATTTTAGAAGTCTTTTATTTTCCTCCAACAAATTATAAATCAACTTTTCGTCCTACAATCACACTATGTCAAATAGTTAGACTATCACGAATACAAAATGGAAATTCTAACGATATATTTAGCACATAAAGTGTGAAAATAGCATAATTGATATAATCTCACTTGTGCTTTTCAAAGTTTAGAATCATTCTAACTTTGTTTTATAATTTTTAAAAACTTTTATTTTTATCATCTTAATTTTGAATTAGCCCCACTTTATCCATTATATTATATTTTTTGTTAAAATTATTTGGAAAAAAAAAAGTGGGAATTTGTCTTACTTAATCACTTATGTTAAATCAAGTAATAAATAAAGAATCACTTAACCACTGCACTTATCCTCCTCTTTTTCTGTGTGCTTTCAAGGGAAATCAAAATGGATGGTTAGGACTAATTCAAGAAATAAAATAGAAGTTTTAAAATTTTAGAAAATAAAATGAGAATAATCATAATATTAAGGGGTACAAATGAAAATAACATTGTTTAAACTCCAATGCATATTACTATTTTAAATGACAAGTAAACATTTGATATTTTAAATAATTTAAAAACGACAGCATTTCAACTGTAAAATAAAAAAATTAATACATAATTAATACTCAATGCTAAATTTAATACTAAATATTATATATTTTAAATTTAACACAAAAATAGTACTGCATCAAATTTAGCACTTATCTAAATACTGTTCAGTTTTGTAAAAATAAATAAATAAATAAATTACACGTGTGTTTATTTTACTTTTCTTGTTCATAAAATGTAAATGAGGAAATGACAGATACAACTATCAGATCATGAGCATTTCTGCCCCGAAACAGAATTAAGGAACTTTATTTATTTATTTTTTTTAAGCAACTCCAGTCTTTACTGTGACATAATCACAGTTAAAATCACACTGTTTTAACTGTTATTCATTTTCTTTTGCTCCATAATTTCACTGTTTTTTTCAACTCACCGACCTTTTTAAGGCTCATCCTGAGCTATTTCTCTCCCCCCCTCCCGCCGAAAAGGCTTTTCCAGCAATAATATGGATCGTGACACTATTTATGTACAGGAACATGTTTTCCTTCCTGAGCATAGACAAATCTTGAGATTACAAAAAATATATATATAATAATCGATGAAATTAAATTCACAATCATTATCAGAGACCTAACTATAATATCATGTAAAACAGGCGATTCCGATATGGGGTTTTCCCAAATCTTAAGATTCGTTTGATATTTGGGTTGAGTTTGAAATGAGATAAAATTTTTAAGTTTGAGTTTATTAACTTTTTAAAAATTAGTTATAAATTTTGTTGATTTTTTAAAAAAAAAATACAAAAATTAAGATAAAGAAATACTGGATGTCAAAGGTGAGCTTATTTTATAAAGGGGAAATCTGTGGTAGAGCCCCTTTTATGGGCTCTACCACAACTTACGGTAGAGTCACTTTTTGGACCGTTAAGATTTAATCGGACGGTTCAAATGTTGATGGTGTATCATATTATCATACACCTTGTTCTACATAATCTTTCCCATCCAAAACAGGTGATCTTCCCGCCGCCGGCGACCGCCGCCGGCCACCTATCGCCGGAATTTTCTCTCTCTTTTCTTCTCCTCTCTCCCGCGGCGACCACCTCCGGCGACCCCACCGCCGGCGGCCGCCGGCCACCCCCCTCTCTTTCCTCTTCCCCTTTCTCTCTCTTCCCTTTCTCTCTCTTCTCCTCTCTCCTCTCTCCTCTCTCCCGACGCCCCCCACCCTCGGCCACCAGCCCCCAGCCCCCCGGTGGCCCAGGTCCCCCGGCGGCCGCCGGCCACCCCCCTCTCTTTCCTCTTCCCCTTTCTCTCTCTTCTCTCTCTTCCCTTTCTCTCTCTTCTCCTCTCTCCTCTCTCCTCTCTCCCGACGCCCCCCACCCTCGGCCACCAGCCCCCAGCCCCCGGTGGCCCAGGTCCCCCGACCTCCCCCCCAGCCCCCAGCTCCCCCGGCCTCCCAGCCCCCCCCCCCCCCCGAGGACCACCCCAGGCGCGCCGGCGTCCACGCTTTTTTCGCAGTGGCGTCCACGCGCGCCTGGGGTGGTCCTCGGGGGGGGGGGGGGGGGGGCTGGGAGGCCGGGGGACCTGGGCCACCGGGGGCTGGTGGCCGAGGGTGGGGGGCGTCGGAGGAGAGGGAGAGAGGAGAAGAGAGAGAAAAGGGGAGAGAGAGAGAAGAGAGAAATGGGAAGAGGAAAGAGAGGGGGGTGGTCGGCGGCCGCCGGGGACCTGGGCCACCGTGGGCTGGGGGCTGGGGGCTGGTGGCCGAGGGTGGGGGGCGTCGGGAGAGAGGAGAGAGGAGAGAGGAGAAGAGAGAGAAAGTGGAAGAGAGAGAAGGGGAAGAGGAAAGAGAGGGGGGTGGCCGGCGGCCGCCGGCGGTGGGGTCGCCGGAGGTGTCGCCGCGGGAGAGAGGAGAAGAGAAGAGAGAGAAAATCGCCGGCGGCAGGTGGCCGGACGGCGGCCAGAGGTGTCGCCGGCGTCGGTCGCCGGGCGTCGGAAATATCGCCGGCGACGGAGTAGACTTTGGATGGGAAAAGATTATTAGGGGTAAGGTGTATAATAATATGATATACCATCCAAATTTAAAACCGTTCGATTAAATCTTAACGGCTCAAAAAAATGACTCTACCGGTAGAGCCCCTAAAAAGGGGCTCTACCACAGCCACACCCTTTTATAAAACCAAACCGTCTTGTTCACAAACCACCCGTTTGAGCATTCCTAAACAAGACAGCGCATTAGCGACTTTTTTTTTTTTTTTTTTTTGGAAAATAGCTAATTATTGACTTGTTATGCATGAAATTTTTATAATGTACTTCCTATCGTTAGGAATTTGTCTAACCAAGTTTTGCAAGCTGGTTTGAACTATAAAATAAAAATAAAATTAAAATCATTCCAACAGACGAGGAAAAATAATAGGAGCAGCAAAGAACAAGAATCATTACCAAACCATATCACCAAATATGTATTTGTATATGTGTATATCTATATATATATAATATATATATGTACATCCCCACCATCAGAAGTTGGTGCCAAAAAAAACCAAAAAAAAAAAAAAAAAAAAACTCGTTTTCAAGTTGAAGAGGACCACCTCACTATACCAACTTAATCAGCAAGCAAAAGAATAGAATAAAAGTCTTCTTTGTTTTTATTTTAATTTTAATTTTTACATTTACCTTTGGATTCTTTTTATTAGATAGTTGGGTTTGGGACCTCTCTCATGGCTGACAGTTTCATTTCCTTCTCATTTCTTAAATATCTGATGCTTTTCTTTTAGTTGGTCCGTCTCTTCTCACAATAAAGGACCAAAAGAAAGACTAAGATATTCGAACCAATCTTGATCCCAAAAAAAAAAAAAAAAAAAACTCTCAATCTGAATAATTGAATCTCACTAATTATATTACACATCCTATAATCTCAATAATACAATCTAAAATATAATAATAACAATTATGGCTCCAAATAAACAGGTAAAACTGCACTTCTAGATGAGCCTCCTCTGCCATGGCCGAAAGAAAAGAAAGATCTCTTAACTCTAATATTGGTATTACTATTACTAGTACTACTAGTACTACAACCACCTTCAATGGGACTAACACCAGCAATTACCTCACCACCATTCCCTTCTCTGCAATGTCGAACCGCTTCTTGGATCGCCAGAAACATCTTCCGATCCGCCGACGAGTCCATCGACAACCGATCGCCTCATCGGGCTGAACCGCGAAAAAGTCGTCCTTCTCCCTTGTGTCAATGCACTCGTCTCCCATACTCGTCCCCTTGTTTAAAAAACCTCTTCTTTTTCTTCGAATTCTCGATCTTCCTCGGCGAAGATTCCGCCGGGGTTGGCGCCGCCGCCACCGCCGCCGCCGTCGCCGCTGCTCTCTGGACGATCTGATCCGTCCCGTTGCTGCTATTGTTATTATTGTTGTTGTTATTGGACAGCTCGATGACGACGTAATCTTCATCGGGCCCGATCGCAGAGCGGCTCGGGGCGATGACCGGGTCGAACCGGAACCTGTTTGTGGAAATGCTCGTGCGGCAGAGCGGGCAATTGGCGTTGCTCTGGAGCCAGACGTCGATGCAGTCGATGTGGAAGATGTGCGCGCAGTTTGGGATGATTCGCAGCTTCTCATCCTCCTCGAACTCGTTTAGACAAACCGCGCATTCGGAGAATTTAACGACGTCGTCGTCGTCGTCGATTGATTTCTTTTCTAGACAAATCCCGTGGTTTAGTCCGTCTTTGCGGAAGTGGAAAACGGGTATTGATCAGGATTGCAGATTCGTCGAGTCCTCGGGTTGTAACGATCCGGGGGGGGTAGACGAGGCCATGAGGAGCTCCTCGTGGGCTCGGTTGGCGGCGGCGGAGAGAGAGAGAACCGGCGGAGGAGGGTCGATTCGGTGCCAGTTGAGGCAGCACTTTATGACGAAGACGTAGTAGCTGACGAGAAGGAAAGCCGTCGCCAAGATGCCTATAATGGCAATGGCTATGATGGGGAAGCTTGTGTTGTCGTTTTGGTGGTGGAGGCTAGAGGTCCGGAAGAGAGAACCCGGTTGTGGGCTTGTGATTGGCGAGAGTAAGGCTCTTGAGACATGATTAATCGAGTGGCTCTTGCTCACGAGATCCATGGGAAGATAGAAATGAAAAATGGCCAAAATGGCCAAACGGCAAATCGGTCGTTTTTGTCTTTGTTGTCGTTTAATGGTGATACAGAGAGAGAGAGAGAGAGAGACCCAGAATGGAAAGATATGTTGGAGAAGGAGAAGGGCGAGAGGGAAAAAGAGGGGAAAACCTAGGTGGGGGATTAAATGAGGGGGTGGGACTACAATATAATATATGTGTTATATATATAGATATAGATATATATATATATATATTGAAGGAGAAAATGTGAGAATATGGACCCTTTTTAATTTATTGAGAGAGTGTGTTTGAGTCTGAACTTGCAGGGTACGTCGTAGTAGAAGTAGTAGTAGTTGGTGACTTTTCACACAAGAGAGAGACTAAAAAAAAAATTTGGTACATATTTTCTCGATAGTTGTACTAGTCATGTATTAATATAGTATTTAAATATGTATTTATATATAATTGTTATAATATGTGTAACTGAAACGTAGGAATACTATAAAAAGGAGAAGAAGGAGGCTGTATTAGCCTGGAGTCAGAAAGACAGCTCTCTACTGATCTCTACCACAAGAGGCATTAAAAAGGGGTTTTCATATATTTTTCTTGAATTTTGGGTGTAGGGGGACCAAAAGAACCTAATTATCCACCACCCAAAAGAACAGCTAAACGGCAGATATTCATTGCTTACAACTGTTCTTGGGTCCCTATTTTTCCTATTTTTCTTTTCTTTTCTTTTTTTTTTTGGCCCATTAATAGATTATCTAAAAACCTAAGACCTTGTATATGTGTTGGTTTTTGGTTTTTCTTTCTCTATATTATTTGCGATATTCGGTTTTCAAATTTTAAATTGGGACCAAAAGAAAGACAAGTGGTGCTTGTTACCATCGTTATGCTTGGCATTAAATGTGGGTACTGTTTTTCAACCTTATTTAATTATGATAGTTGAAGAAACATACGTGAAATCAATTCAGCATTGAGATATTCTTATGCGTACATAGTGGACAATAGTAGGGATTGACATTTTCTCTTTAATTTTCGTGTCTCAAATGATGTCTAATAAATTATATTTGAATACATTCATTAAAAGAAGTTAAATCTTAGAGTATAAAAAAATTAATTATAAAACATTTTAAAGTTTTTATAATGACGCAGCAACATTATTGGTTAGATATCATTTAGGACATAAAAAATTAGACAGAAGATTTGATTTTCAATATTAGGGGCACTATTAGAAGGTGTCTTCCATAAAACCTAGAGGTGATAAGACAATACATATTTCCTATTAGTTGGGGGACGTTTAACGTTAATGATGTGGACCATGAATATTCTCTCCGCTTTGTATAAACTATTTATCCTGATGTAACATTTCTAAACATCTTACAAAAGAAAAGGAAAAATATATAGTACCCACCAAATATATATAAATATATATATATATATATAGATATTCGATAAAATTCTATAAACCAAAAATGGGAGATTTCAACAGTAAACCTGAAAATATATAGTAGTGTTAGAGTCATGATTTCAGCTGTTAGATTTGTGTTATAGAAATTGTTTGTTCTATATATATTTATATAATTTTGATTCAATTTTGACTAGGTCTAACAATTAGAACAAACTGATGGTTAGAAAATAAACAAATAACTATAAATTTTAACTTAAGTGGTCGGGTATGTGAGTGTGTAATCCATGTATTCGAATTCTAAACTTTTTATTTTTTTCATAGTAATAAAAACTTTTTAAAAAATAACTATAAGTTTGGTTATTTTCGTATCCTACTTAAGGATTAAATTCATACCCTCATATATTTCAAACAAAAATCTATAGTTAAATTGTACACAGATTTGTTGGGAAAAAAAAAACTTGCTTTACTTATAGATTAGGCTTCGTTTTGGCGTATAAGTTTAATTCCAACTAAACTATACTTTTTCATCTTAATTTTTGTCTTTTCTAAAAAGTCAATAAAAATTATAACTAATTTTGAAAATTCAACCAACTCCAACTTAAAAATTTCATTTCCAACTAACTTATCAAACGGAGGCTAAATTTACTTAAAATTAAAGTCATATTTATGCAAATGTGGGTAGAAAATCATCAAAATCTATATTGTACTTAGAAATACGTGCTTGATCCAGTAGGTTTTATATATATAATCATTTTTCCTAAGCAGCTTATACATATTTCCTATTTAATTGGTGTTCAAAAACACACTGCCGATAAAATGTTTTGCTACAACTTTAAAATTGTGTACTATGGGTAATTAATGTTTTGAATTTTCCTTCAAACTCAAGGCAAATGTGAAATATCTCACGCAAATATTTGTGGTCACAATTTTATTCAGACGACCAACGACTGCCAATAATCTTACCGTTCCACATTGACTAATTGTCAAATTCTATTCTTGGATTCCACACCCTCTTGACTGACTTAGTTTATAATTAAATGTCGTAGATGCATAATCTTCAAGACAATTCTTAAATGCACAACTAAAACGAAATGAAATAATTCAACCTAATATATATTCTTTTTATCAACTCAAAACCAAAAAACACTCGAAGATTAATGATATCCCTACCCCACAAGGCATATAAATAATATAATATAAATATAAATAAATAGACTGTTATCTGACACTCTTATAATTTTTTATGTTATATATATAATATCATAATAACTAGATGATCTATATATAATATTTTTAAGTGATATTTATCATGTACCATCTAAATAATATTATGTTACAATAATGTTATAAGATTCTAAATAAAAAAATTATAATTATGAGATGTATTCACCTATCAAATATTATAAGAAATTTCCTATACATGTACATATATAGATATAAAACAAAAAGGAAAATATTAAAAGAAACCTTGACTTTTATGTTTCAATCCATTCTCAAATGATAAAGCAAAAAGTCTCCACACCCACATGCGACCCACAATTTTGAATTTCTTTAGCATCAGGGCCTGCCTACTATTCATGAAAAATATTTGCCATGATTTTGTTTTCTTTTTGTCTGAGTTTGCATTCATATAATTCCAACCCCGGCTACACCAATTTGAAAGTTTTTAGCCCCCAAAAAAATAGCAAAAAGTAGCTAGTATACACACGTTTTTGTTTCAAATAAAAATATACCAAAGGCATACCAAACAAATATATTCTTCAAATTATAAGTCTTTGATCCAATCATTTAGTGTCATATAATAGCATGTATGTTAGACATGCATGATATTTTGTGTAATCATTAGAAAATGTAATTAACTTAATTAATTTTTTTAAGAAAAAAAAATTATTGATATCATTCTGTCTTTTATTCTGTTCGTTCATAATAAAAATACAAGGACCATTCATAGTATGTATACACGGTTTTTTGTTTGAAAAATACCAAAAGGCATACCACCAAACAATGCATGCTTCTCAATAAGTCTTTATCCATCATGTAATGCCCTTTAATAGCAAGTATGTCATGATTTTTGTGTTATTAGATGTAGATATAACTAACTTTTTACCTCAAAAAAATAATTAACTTAAAGTTGTCACTTAAGAAAAATTATATTATTGGTGTTATTCTATCCCTTATTCGTCTTGTCTATAACAAAAATATAGTTCACCTATAATTTTTCTTAAAAAATAAGTGCTGTTTTTACTCTCATTACCGGAAACTTTACGGAACTTTAGAGTAATTAGTTAAAGTTGATAGTGATTATTTAAATTAGGAATATTGAATATTCAAGTGGGCCCGATCAAGAAAGTTATGATCGTTAAATGAAGAATTTTATACATATCACTTATCACACATTGAAGTCAAATATTTGCAAGTACAATAATGCAATAGAAGAAACCCCAAAAGAAACTCATTTGCCAGAAGAAAACAATATTGAGAAATAAAATTCAGAACCGACAAATGGGAATGCCTTTTGATTTTTCTTGCGTGTTGACGAAACGAAGAAAGACAAACCCAAGTACAAATCCACTTGGGTGAGAAAAAAAGAGCCGAAAGTTACAAAGTAGTATTTTTTTTTTTTTTTTTTTTCAAAAGAAGCTCACTCATAGTCAAAGTTTGAGGCCTCTTCTGAATTTGTCTAAGAAAATTCTCCCAACTTTTACTCTAAAAATTAATTTCCTCTTCCTTTAATTGGTTTATTAGTAATAGAATGTTTGCTTTACAATTCACCAATGCACGAGGATTCTTTAAAATTCATGAGAAGAATTTCTGGTGTTGATGTCATGAATGTGATTATTTTGATATAATTACTTGCGAATTTTGAATTTTGAAAGTACAAAATGAAACATTAAACTTATACATTTAAAACGGTAATATGATTATTTGTGAACTGGTACTATGCTAGAACGACATCGTAAAAAATCTAGTGAGTGTGGATTTCACAAACTTTTTCTTTTCCACTTCATCGATTAATAAATAGCTAGCTAGGTGAACAATTTGGTTTAAAGGTTGTTAAGGACCAAAGAGAGATCAAATTAGATAGGGATGACAATCATACGTTTAACTTACTTGAGCTAGCTGATAATATAGATATGAGATAATGTTAAAATTGAATGTACATTTTTTTTTCCTTCTCTCTATTTTAAAAGTAGAAATTGTATGTACATACTTGAAGTTGAAGCCAAGTGAAACATGGACACAATAGCAGCAAATTATTGTAGTTTTGTGTCGGGATATTGAACAAGTTAGGTCAACATTTATATTCGCCTTAGTTTGGTTGAGTCATTAATTTGCAATATTTTAACAGTAAAGATTACAGAAGGGATACAATTTGCAACTTCTATGGTATGCACATTCCTTTCTATTACAGTAATAACTATAGTTTAAACTGTTAAATTAACTGATATTTTAATTTACAGTCTAATTTATGAATTAGTGTTCGCATTAAAAATTTGTAATGCGTGACACAGAATAATTCTC